>AFXY02001528.1:0-193322 GCA_000231845.2 Tetrahymena malaccensis 436 | reverse complement strand
CAACCCCAACCCCAACCCCAACCCCAATATGCTTAATATTTAAATTAAAAAATATTTTATTTGAATTTTATAGAAAATTGAAATTATAAATAATTTTTTTGTTTAGAAATGTGTATTGAATAATTAATTAATCAAATGTATAATTAGTTTAAGTTATATAGAATATTAATAATTAATTTGTATATATTAATTATTTTTATTTAAATTACATATAATTTGATCCACTAAAATTATGTGGCAGAAATATTATTAAATCCCAATAATTTAAGATGATTCGTTTGTGCTATCAAAATTTTTAATAATTGAAAAAAAGCACCAACAACCTATACAAATTGAATATAATTGATTGAGTTATTTTAATTTTATAAAAAAATTAATAGATAAGGGATATATATCTCAAGATAGTGAACTAAGAGTTTTTAAAGTAACATAAACTAGCTAACAGTAACACTTCATAAACAAATTAAAAAGGTTTTTTTGGATTTGTCACTTGTTCCAGATTGACTCATACTAATTAAGAAATAGCAATTGGTTTTTTTCAAGTCTTTTATTTAGCAACTAGTCAGCCAGCAAGTCTGTCAGTCATTCAGCCATACAAAAAATCAAGCACGCAAATATCAATTTTTAAGAACTATTAAAACTTTAATAAAGCCAATAAAATAAATTGAGTTTATTCAATGAAGTAGCATTTTATTGGTCCTTAGACAGATGATTCTGTCCAAACGTTTGGAGTTGGCTCTATAATAGGAAGCAAGTTTAGACTAGAAGAAAAAATTGGTTAGGGGTCATTTGGTATGATCTTTAAATGTATAAATATGGAAACATAAGAAGTGTTTGCAATCAAATTGGAAAAGCGCAACCAAAGGCATTCAAGTATGCTTGTCAGAGAAATAAAAGTAATGATGGAAATGAAAAACGATAAAGGTTTTGCTAAAATGCAAACATATGGAAAAGACGAAGAATATAATTATGTTGTAATGTCATATTTAGGAAGGAATATAGATTCGCTTCTTAAGAAGTGCGGAGGTAAATTTTCCACTTAAACAGTTGTAAATTTAGCAGATTAAATGATTAGTCGCTTAGAAGCGCTGCATAATAAAAACTTAATACATCGTGATATAAAACCAGAAAATTATGTTATCGGCTATGGCTCTAACTTTACAGTAGTGCATTTAATAGATTTTGGATTAGCCAAATATTATAAGGACTCCGATGGTAACCATATACCTTTTATAGAAAAAAAAGGTATGATAGGAACAGCTAGATATGCTTCAATTAATGCTCATTTAGGTCATGAGTAGTCAAGAAGAGATGATTTAGAAGCATTAGGTTATGTTTTACTTTATTTTGCAAAAGGAAAGCTACCATGGTAAAATATTTATGCAGACACTAAGGATGAAAAATACGAAAAAATTAAGGCCATGAAATAGCAGTATACTCTAGAGCAACTTTGTGAGAATCTTCCTAATGAGTTTGTATAATACTTTCAGCATGTTAAAACTTTAGAATTCGAAGAAGCACCCAACTATACAATGTTAAAAAAGCTTTTTGCAAAGATGGCAACAGATAAAAAAATAGAAAATTAGGTTAATACTCTTGATTGGGAGTCACTACCAGACTACAGACAAAGAAAAAAATACTAAACAGTTGCTGCATTTGGAGTGCATTCAAAGAGCTAGAGCTAGACAAACATAAGCAACAACATAAATGTTTCACCAGTTTAGAACTAAGCAAACAAGAAAATAGATGAAAAAGATAAATCAAATAACTAAAATAATAATAGTAATTAGTCAAAGTAACAATAACAATAGTAAATGTAATCGATACCTGCAAACCAAAATAATAATGCAGATAAATAGTAAACAAAATAGGATGCAAAAAACCCACATGGAAATAATAACGGCTCTCCTAGCCCAAGCCAAAAAAGCACTTAAAATTTAGCTCAATAGCCTTAAGGTTAAAATGCTATCAATTAAAAAAGCAACAATAAAATAGAAACATTGTAGTTAATCAAATTAGAAAATTCATAAGCAAATATTAATTACTCTCATGATAAATTAGGAAGTTACAGTAAATAAAACCATGAAGAATTCAATGAAACTTCTCTTAACAATCTAGGTATTCCAAGTAGGTAAGAACCAATGTCAAACTTAAATCCCTTAGCTCAGAATTATTTGAGTGTGCCACATAATGAAAAAGTTTCAGTTATGAGTGCAAATAGTGGTGGAACATCCAAATTAAATAATTATCCCTTTTCTGAAAGTGAAGATGTAACAGATGAAGAGAGCATTAAAGTTGCTGGACTTATATCTAAAGAAAATAACATATTAAATCCTCATTAAATGCTATAAGACATTCGTATTCGCACAAGCCAGCTTCATATTGTAAAGGGATCCCATCATGATTTAGAAGAAAGCCCTAATAACCCTTCTAGTAAACCAAGCAAACCAGGGTATCACCCTCCTTTACTAATAGGATCAGAAAAAAATATAAAGGATTTTAAAAAAATGGGAACTTACATGGGAGAGAATGTAAGTGAATTAAATAGTGACAATAATCGTGATATTAAAATATTCGAAGTAAAAAGTGCTTTTAAAATGGGTAAAAAGTGATGGTTGGGTTGAATTAAAATCTTTTCAATGAAAGATTAAATTGAAATCTAATTTATTTAATTTTCAACTATAAACACACATTGAAATATCTCTAATAAATTTATAAAGTAAATGATCAATAAGCTAAATTATGCGCTTTTAAATTTGCTTTTATTTCATCAGATTTTGTTTCTCTCTTTGATAGTTAATTAATCAATTAAAAAACTAGCCAAAAATATTGAGTTTTGATGAATCTAATTCTATTTATTTAAACAGGTTTCTATTTATGTAAAATTATTAATTAAAAAAGCAATTTAAATAAATATTGACTAAAATTTATAAATGAGCCAACATTTTTTTAAAGAAAAAAAGCAAAAAATCATTTCTAAAAAATACTTAAAATATTATAATAAATTATCAAAAATGTAAAAATATTCAATTTAGTTTGGTTTTTATTAAATCCTTAAATATCTTTCGTCTTGTTATTAATCAATTTAATCCTTTCATCCATTAATCCATCCATTGATCTTTCATTTCATTTATTAGTTTATCTAAAAGTTAATATAAATATATAAGTGAAATTTTAAAAATAAAATCGTTATGTGGATAGTTTTATTTATTTATTTCATAAATTAATTAAGTTTTTATCTAATTTATTTATGATCATTTTTACTTTATAATTTAAAAAATCAAAAATAAAATTTATTATTTAAGTAAAATTATAAGTGCTACCATTTTTAAATGAATAATAATAATTTATTTGTTAATTTATTTCAAATAATATTCAACTATTTCCTTGCTTAAAAGTTCATGTTATTCAAAAAAAAAAAAAAATGAGAATAATAAGATGTTTAATTAACAAACTGATTTATTATATATATCAAGCCATTTATCTTTTCTCTCTGTAAAAATTCTATTAAATTTATTCTGTAAATATTTTATCCACTAACATTTTAAACTGTTTTTAAATATTGTCTATTAATTTGAAAATTATTTGTTGATTAATTTTAAATACTTGCTTAATGTTTCATACTATTAAAAAATGCAGTGAAATTAACTAAATATTAAATTAAAAGCAGGTTGGTTTTTTTATATCAATTTATCTATCTATTTATCTTCTTAGCGAAAGTTCTATTAAATTTATTTTTGATTATAAGTAGAAAAAAAAAAAATAACAAAAAATTAAAGAATATCTATTTTTTAAGTATATAGTCAATTTTACATAAAATGTCAAGTTCCTTCTTAAAGAATTTTAAAAATTTGTTATAAAAATAGTTTTAATGTGAAATAACCGAATCAATTAAGGTATCTTATAGCTCATTTGATGATTTTTTAATTTTTTTAAAAATATTAAATATTTATAAATAAAGATGAAGTAGCATTTATATAAGTTTAGAAAGGAGTATGAAATTAGAGACCCTGATGTTATTTCAAGATTCCCAAAAAAAGAATTAAAAAGCTTTATTAAAATAGAATGTCCTATCAGCACAAAGTAAAACTTTTAAATTGGAAAAAAAAACTCTAATATTTTTTTAAATTATAAAAGTGACCCAAATTTGAAAGAATAAGAAGTATAACAAAGTCTCAAGAGATTAAGAGCATTAAATGGAGTTAAAGAAGATTTAGTATGCGAAAATTGTAGCAAAAAAGAAACATGCAAAGTGATAAATTTTGTACCTGAAATAAATGAAAATTCAGCTAAAACAGGTTTGAGTGACTTGTTAACTTCTATGTACTATTTCGCAGTAGAATAAGAAAACAAAGGCTAAGTCTAAATAGAAACAGATTAGGATAAAATAGAATAAGATATTTAGGATTCTAAATCAGGCAAGAATAAAAAAAACTAAAAAGAGAAGGCAGATATTTCAATTCAAAAATATAGAGATTGCTAAAATGAATCATCATTTTATAAAAGCTGCTCAAGTGCTAATAAACTAACTGATACTATGCACGTATTATTAGATGACATATACAACAATTTAGGCATAGAAACAAAGAAAATTGTGAATGAATACATTGAAGAAGAAAGAAGAAGGAGATTCATGGAAAGAATCTATAGTAAGATAGGCAATGATATTGAATAAGATAATAAATTGAGAAAAAAAGAATTCCTCTAGAAATATGGGTAATCACAAAGTAATGATCTAAGTGATGACGAAGCATCTGAAAAAGATCTTCATCCTTTATAAAAAAAAAACTAAAAGTATAAGAAAGAAATTTAAAATGAAGATTAAGACGGTCTTAATGAAGATGACTAAGGAAATTTTGTTTAAGTAGCTGGTAAATATTAAAGAAAAAACAATAAATCTTAAGATAAAGATGGTTTACTTGAAAAGATAATGAATACCAATTAGTAAGAGGGGAAATAGTTCAATTAAATGAGAAAGCAATATAGGAATTAAGACATTTAACAAGATGGAGAAACTGAAAATGTGTATCATAAATAAAAAAGAGAAGGAGGATATTAGAAGCAATCAGATAATCAAAGATAAAATCAATATAAATATTAAGATGCTAACAGAAGTAAAGAAAACGATAAAAAAATGAGCTATTCAGATAGGAAAGGCCAAGATTATCAAGATAGATATAGAAGCCAGAGCAAAGATTATCAAAAGGATTATAAGAAAAGAGATCAAAGCAATGAAAAAGAATAATTTGGTAACAAAATGAGATAAAGCTAAGATTATTAAAAAGATTATAAGAGAAGAGATCAAAATAATTAAAAGGAATAATTTGATAACAAAATGAAATAAAGCTTCAAAGAAGTGAATGATTAAATCAAAAAAGGAATGTAAGAAAAAACTTCTTTTGATAGATTATAAGAATTTGACGATAGCAAGTTATCTAGATTTATGTATAAGGATTAGAAAGAATAAAAAGCAAAAATAGAATAGGAAATTCTTCAAAAAGCTCAGTTAAAAGAGCAAAGAGAGACTAAAAAATTCGAAGATGAGTAATTAATTTATACATTCATTTTTTTTTATTACTAAATACTTATAAATTTATTTGAAATAATTAATATAGCTTGAAATTTGTTCAAGATCTAGTTCAAGAATCAGATGATATGCTAGTTAGAGAAGTAGATAAGAAAAGATAACCAAAGTTTTCTAAAGGTTCATTCAAGTTTTCAAAAACAATAAAAAAAGAGTGAGGAAAAATAAATATAGGTATAAAAAAGTAGAGTCATTTGTTAAATAAAGTGTTCGATTTTTGTTAAATGTTAAGCCATTATAAATAATTAAATTTTAATTACATGCCTGACATCAATATAAACACTTAAATAATTTTAAAAGAAAATTTATAATAAATGAATAAAACTTAAAAAATATAATAATTGTAAGTATTTGGATTAATTTTGATAAGATATTAGTTAAAAATATATATTGATTAATCAATAAATTTATGAATCAATTAATAAGCAAAATAGTTAAATGTATTTAAAATTATATTTTTATTGTATATCAAATATTTACTTATTTTTAAGGTTTCTTATTCATTTATATATAATGATGGATGTAACAAAATATATCAATAATCAATTTCTCTTAATACCAAATAAGAGTATTGATTGCAATTGACTCAGATAAAATTTTAGTGGCTTTTCTTTATTATTGATTGATTTATTGATCTCATAAAATTAAAAGAGAGAGATAATTTGATTAAGTTTTAATAAGGTATAAAGTAGTTTTTAGGTTAATATAAATTGCTCTAATTATATTTAAAGGTCAGGTTAGAATGAGCAGTGTAGAGATTGTAACTACTATAAATCATTTTAAATATAGCATTAAACCACCATTATTTTACTTATTAGAATGGAATTTAAGAAGATAACTTAGAAAGAGAAGATTTAGGAAATATTAGAAGTAGAAGAACATGCATTAGTTAAAATCAAATTTCGAACGATGATATATTTAAAGTACTATTAAATTTAACGCTATTTTTTTGTTATTTGAAAATATTAATTTAACATCAAAAGGAAGATGAGCAATATAATAGCTAAAAGCAACTAGAAAATATTTCAAGTCAGAGGGATGACAATATCATCGAATAGTATGAAAATATAATATAAGAACTAACTTTAAAGTTAAAGGAAATGTAGGAATATTTAGCTTAAGAAGACGATAGAAATGAAATTTACTTGGAATAGGCAATTAATTCCATCAAAGAAGCACATTTATGCCCCTTTAATTGCTTCAAAGGATAGGAAATTAAAAGTGTTGATTCTATGTCTTAGATACGAGAAGGAAGTAGCACTAATACTAGTAAAGATTTTTTAGAGGTCTAAATAAGAGATAAAAACTTGAGTACTCCAGGAAATATCAATTTTGTTTAAGACAAGCAAAAAAAAGCCAATCTCTTTTTATAAAAGAAATTAGAAAATGCTGGAAAAGAAATAGAGAAAACTAAATAGTCGTATTAGAATAAATTAGATAATCTTTAGTAAACCTATGATTAGCTACTTTTAAAAGTAAACTGTAGGTAAGATAAAGAAGATTCATAAAGTGGATAAATAGAGGAGTTAACAATAAAATTACTTGAAATCGATGAATAGAATGTAAATACAATTTATAACGTCTGATAAATACTATTTATAATTTAATTTATATTAGAAATTATTGAAGTAAAACTACTCTAAAATATAAGAATTTATAAAAGAAAAATTTAATGTAGAGCTAAGCTAGGAAATGGATGACTTTGACTCAGATAAATTTTCTAATCAGATTTAAGAATGGGAAAACCTCCTCAATTAAAATAAAAATGATTAGTTTAAGATAGAAAGCGAATTAGACTCACTCAAATAAGATTTACAAATAAAATAAAAATCTTTAAGTTAAAGAGAGAGCGAGCATGATGCCTTGATTTAAAAAATAGCTTAAACAGAAATAATGCTAAATGAATACAAATAAGAAAAAAATCACTTAAGTGAAAAGCTATAATATGAAACTTAAAAGTTGAACGAAATAAAATAATGCTATGTAAATTTATTTTAGTGAATGTTATTCATTAATATTTATTTATATGTTTAAAAATAACTAGAAAAATGATATTCAAGAAATATTACAGCTATTAGAAGGGGGTGAAAAAAACGAAAGCAATGATATACAAGATCTAAAAGATAACATCGTATATTAAATAAGGGTTATTTAGAGGGATGTGTAAAAGATGGATGTCCACAAAAAGAGTTTGGAAAAATTAGATGAAGAAAATTTTTAGATGAAATTAGAAATATAAAAAACAAATTCACTAAGTAGCAACCTTGAAAAAATAAGAAACAACTACGATTAATTAAATTATAAATATCTCCAAGCCTAGGAGAAAATAATGATCCTAGAATAAGAAAATCAAAGGATCATCAGAGAAAAATAGACTTCTGATGAAATACAAGTTGAAAATCTTAAGTCTTTGAATGAAAAATTAACTTAAGAGTTGGCTTCTTTACATCAAACAAGATCAAGAGAAAATAGTGATCTGTAAGAAAAAATAGAGAAGTTAAATAGCAAGATTTAAAATATTAAGAAAGAGAACAAGGATTTAAAAGAAATTATTAGGAGCAGAAATAACACATAGGAAGATTGCTAAGAAGAAAAAGATAATCAAGAAATATAATACATTCAAGCATAGAGACTAGAAACGATTGAGGAAGTCAGAAAAGGAGAAAGTTTAGATTCAGACAATAGAAGCTCATTCATTCTTTCTTTGGAAGACAAAAAGATAGATTTGGGGGAGGATCCTAATAGTATTCATTCTGTTAACTCAGAAAGCGACTCTCTTTCTGATATAAATAGTGTAGAAGAAGATCACAAACAAATATTTTAATTGAATAATTTAAAGCAGATAAAAAAAGCATTTTTGTAGATTTATAAAAAATTAAAAGACGATAAAGTATATGCAGAATAAACAGCAATAGACACTAAAGTCTAGCTTGCTGAGATGACTATGAATAAAGACTACTTCGAACATAATTTTATTAAACTACTGAAAAAAATAAAGTGATATCCGAAAGAAAAATAATGCAAGATAAAAATAATCTAATTAATAAAGTAATAATTATTATTTGATAAATTAAGTTATAAAGTTTAAGATAAATTTTAGTTAAATAAATTGAAAAATAATTTAATCAAAAAAAACCTATTTCAAAAACAAGCAAGCAAGCAAATAAATAAATAAACTATTTTAAAATTTCAAATATTTATTTTTATATGACAATTTTATATTTTAATTATTTAAAATATGTTTGCCTATCAAATATATAACAAAATTGTTTGTTTGATTTTATCACTTTTATTTGTTAAAAATTGTTTTTAATCTAAAATTGTAAATAGCCTGATTGTTTATTTAATTGGATAATAAAAACTAAACATTTGTAAAAGATAAATTTATGACTTTACTTATTAAGTTAATATTTAAATAATGATTTTTAGCTATCAAAGCTATTAGCTAATAATTTGAAATAGCCTAATATTTTTCTTGTTTCTCGATGAAATTAGCACATTTTATTATAGAATAAAAGACAATTTCTATAATTAAAAACATATTTTTAAATAAATAAATCTGTCTACAACTATTTAATACATTATTTTATCTTAGAATATCAATTCTTCCAAAAATTGTTTGTTTTTTTTATTTTTTTTCAATGGTTTAATTCATTTACATGCACATTAAAGTGATTTCTACAAATAATAATAATAATAATAATAATAATAAAATATTTTAACAAGTATAAATTAAAATGTGAAAAAACATTTAAGGATTGTTTATAATTTAAATGAATATTTAATCCTTATTCTTTTCTTGACTTAATGAATTAAAGAGCATAAAAAATTATTTAAACTTTTCATTCGCTAAGTTTTTTATTTTCAGCACGAGATGATCCTACGGATTTCCATCTTAGCACTTCATGTTAAAAAGATAAGCATTCAAAATATATCAATTAAGTTGTATTTAAACACTACTCATTATATTGTTTCTTCAATCATTCATTAGTTCATTTTTCAACAATAGATTTGATTTTTTGCATCACTAAACCAACGTTTTAAACCCTTAGACCTCCATCTCCATTATTTTTACTATGTACCCTATTGTTTATGAATAAAATTTTAGTTTAGTTTTTGATAAAAAAATATTACAGGGTTCCATTTTTGCCATTTACATAGATATCGAAGCATCCTGTATATCCTGGTATTTATTTGCCGACTACTGTTGCTGAGGGATAAATTGATTCAATACATTTTTTAGCGTAGTCGAACATATTTTGATATCCTCATGAGCCACAGTATTCTATCAAGACTTAAAACTTAAGACCCTTATTTGTCTATATTTACTTTACGTCCTCAGGAACAGTAATGTTTGCTCCCATTTTAAATAAAATTAGAGTATTTTTTGATTTAATATTAATTGAATTTACTGTATTTAGATTACAATCAAGGATTTAAAATAGAGGTTTTTAGATCAAATAGAAATAGAAAACAATAGAATTATTCTATTTGCGTCATTAATGTTGGCAAAGAATCAAAATTAAATTTTAACAGAATTATGAAAAAAACAAAATTTTAGAATTATTTTTTTAAAATAAATAATAAAAAAATATTTGTTTGTTAAATTATTTCAAATAAATTTTAAACTTTATTAAAGTTATAACAAATTAATTTATCAACGATTTAAAATTATTTTTCTGAGCAGCTTTCTATGTAGCTTATTTATGGTGTCAGAGTAATCAATAATATCATAACCTCCTAACACAAATGATGATAGATTAGCCTATTTTTAATTTTTCATTTTGTCTTCACAAGGATAGCAGGCAGAAAAGCTATTATTCAATTCTTTTCTAATTTTTTCATTTTCTTGAATTGCTTTGAGTTTTTTATCGAACCTTTCTTTCATTGTCGTGTTTCCCCAATTATTTGTATTATTATAACTTATACTTCTTCTCTTATATTCTTTTGATTCATTCATGCTGATATTATTATTTTGTTATGCTACACCTTCTTACTATTATATTTGATTTTTTTTCAAAGGCTATAATCTCATATGGTAAGGCTGAAATAGTTCTTAAAAATTACTGCTCTAATTAGAAAGGGTTATTTAATTATATTATGATGGTGTTTACATCTAGTTTCTGCTTTTTTATTAAGATTGATTGATGGATTACTAAAAAGCATTTTCTTATTATGCAGCATTTTTATTATTTTAATTTTTAGAAGAGAAATTCTATTGATTTGTTTTTGTATTAAAATCATTTAAGGTATTTGTATCTTCTTAAGCAATGTCATTTAAATTCTGAATCTGATTTTCCATATTATCCAAGTATTTATTTTGGCTGAAGTTGTAGCTCTTTTATTTTTATTGTTGTTATTGTTATTATTATAATTATTATTATCTTTTTGAGCTTGAAAAGTGTACATTTGTGTTTGATCTTTGAGATGAATCAAGCAACGAAGGTAAATGCTCTTCGTTCTCATCAAGAGCTTTAGTAGGAGTAATAAGGTTTTACTTGCTTCTTACAGGAAGTTAAAAATTGATAATATCATTAATCTAAATAGGTCTTATGTCTTGTATATTTAATACTTAAGCTTTACCAAAAGTATCAAATGAAGAAATAGCAAAGTAAACTCTCCTCAAAATAGTAATCAGTCTTTGAAAATATAAATTATTTTAATTTAAATTAATAAAATTAATTTCAAACAATTTTTTATTGAAAGAAATGTTAAACTTTTGTATAATCTTAAAGTTAAAATAAATCTTTCTTTGTTAAATTTTCTTAAATATTTTTTTAAAGAAGTAAAATGAATGACATTTTATTAAATAAAATTTACTAGCTTTCATTTAATGATTTTATTAGGTTCCCAAAAAGCTATAGAATATGGAGACCGAATGTTTCATATGACACTTGTTTTGGATTTGTTGTCTAATATTATTTGATTTGATCAATTTTATTTTTAGTAAGTATAATTGTCATAATTTACGTTAAGATAATTAGCTATCAGACCAAAATTTTTGTAATTGATAATATACTTCAAAGATTCATTAATACAATTTAAAAACTGCTTGTATGAGTCCGCTTTCATTTCATAAATGAAACAATTAGAAAAAGTAATTTTGCTTGCTAAACCACTTTTATTGGGATCATATCTGTATGCTAGATGCCAAAACTAGATTATTAGAAATGATTAATTTTATTACAAAGCAATTTTTACATACCTTTAAAAGAATAGATTAAATCTCATGCATATTTAATATATCTGTCAAACGCAAGTGTATAAAGTAGTCATTAGTTAGTTTGCTGTCTGTAAATTTAACAAAATATCATACAAAAAGGTGTTTTTAATGATATGCTTTAAATAAATAAATTTACCCATTTTGAATATATAAATTTTTTATATCAGAAACTCTGTTAGATTTACTACCAATCATCAAATTATTATTTAATTATTATGAATCTATAATTAATAGATATATCAAAAAAAGACAATTACAATTTTAATCAAATCAAGGAAATCCCTTCCTTCATAAAATAAAATTGGAAATGAGAAAATGATTAATTTGTCTTTATTAAAAAATAATTTTCGTGATAAAATTTAATTTTTGTGTTAAAAAATAAAAAAAATTTTTAATTTTTTAATTGAAATTTGCATCTTTAAAAACTAACATTTTTTAGAATTTATGAATTTTCAAATAAAACAAACAAACAAATAAAAAAAACAAATAAGAATTATTTAATTAAATAATTTATTTGTTAATTGAAACACTATCGATCAATAATATTTTTATTTAGCTAATAATTTTTATTGCGTATTAAAAAATTTATTACTGGATTTATATATCTATTTTTTTCAGTCAGTCAGTCAGTCTTTGATTTTTTCTATAGATCGTGGATAGGAGCTATTTAAATATGTTTAGTTTCGGGTTGAACTTGTTATATGTTCTTCTATGAATCTTATATGATACCACCCACTATTTCTTTAACCTAACTTATTTAGGAGTCTAAGGCTACTTATAGCTGATCTAAACGCTTATGATTTGTAAGTACTATTAAATCTATAATAAAGAATATAATGAAAGAAATGAGCAAGTAAATTGGATAATAGTGTATTAATCTGTAATATAATGGGCTATTATATTTATTTTTTTATATCTTCCACCAAAACACCTTAAATTTGTCTTTATTTAGATTCTCGTTGATATGATATTCTTCCCTTATTTTTATGCTGTCTTCTAAAAATTTAATTTTTTGCTAGCAAATCACTTAAATGTTATCCAAATCTGACTGATTCAAATTTTTCCAAGAAAGGAGCTCATTGTTTTCAAAAGACTATATTCTTCTTTGAAGCACAATAGAAAACTATTTGTAGTAATCAGATATAAGTTATTGTTAAAGATAATCACTATTGTTAATATTTTTTATCCATGTTTCCATTTATTATCTAAATTCGGGAATATTTGACTTTGAATTCTCTAAACTCTTAAGCATTTATACAGTATGGAGTTAATCGCTATCTGATTTTTTGAAAAAGAAGCACTAATGCTATTTATTAAATAGTTATGTTTCACACTCTTGCAAGTAGAATTGATTTCTTCTTTATGCTAGCTATTTAAATACTCTAATCATTACTATTAATTTTCTTTTAAAAATATCTATCTATATATGCTTATTTTTAACAATTTATAAAAGTTATCTGATAAATAATTATATTTATTAATGATGATTTTGCATATTAAAAGCGCTCATTAATTAATTTTTTCTTTAGAATTTACAAATGCAAATTGTTCAAAATTAAAATAACTAGAAATAGCAAAGAATATAATTTCTTCGAACAAAAATATTTTTATAAATCACAATCTATAAACAGGAAAAATGATTTAATAAAGATAAGAACTAATTAATTATGTGTTAGGATAATTCTAATTATTTATCTATTTATGTATCCATTCATATATTCTACAATTAAAAAATATAAAAGATAATGTGTTTACTTAAAAATAAAGAATTTTCTTGACTTTTAGCTAAATTAAAATGAAAGAAAAATATTTTTAAACTAAAAGCTGCCATATTTACATAAATAGATTTCCACACTTTCATTCATAATTTTAATATAAATTTTTTAAATAATTAAAAATAAAGTGCTTCCTGGCACTGGCTGAAATGAAAAGTCTAGTAATTAAATTCAATTAAAACATAATGAATTAAAATTTAGGTTTATAAAAAAGCTCATTTTTTTTTTATAAAATAAATTATTAATTTTAATGTGCATCCTTTACTTTTTTATTTAAAGTTAAATTATTTTTTTGAGGTTTTTTGATTATGATCTGAATGTATTTGCACTAACTAAAGTAATAGTTAAACATTTTTTATTAATAATTTGCTTTAAAGGAGATAGTGTTTTTTTTTTAATTAAAAATTATGTAGAATATAAAAAATACTATAAAAGTAGAGCTAATGAATACTTAGCATTAAACCAATTTAAAAACTATAATAAAAATTGCTTTAAATAAGTTTAGCTTAAAAATAACCGAATCTTAGAGACTCTTTATAAATCAATAAAGAGAGATAAATGTTTTTACTGTAAATTTGGAGTAATAAGTTTTCTAATACCTTGAATTATTTATCTTTTTAATATTTTTGATTAATGCAATCTATATTTCATTATCAACTGAGACTTATGAAAGTTAATACCTGAGCATTAGTCTGACTATTGTTAAGATTATAGAAATGATAATATTTAAAAAAGACAGAATATAAAATTTTAAAATGAAAAATTTAGAGATTATAACTGTTATTAGAATGTAAATTGTTTTAACTCTACTCATAGAAATAATAATAATTCAGGGTTTCAACTTGCTTTTTATTTATAATTTTTGGATGTTTGGAATATACTTTTATTTGTTTGATTGCTATTTGAATCACTTAAACTACTTTTAATGCAAGCTTTTATCCACAAGCTTCTAAATCTGCTATTTAGCAATAAGATTATTATATCTTTAAAATGCTGGGATAATTGATATTAAATACTAATATTCGATTTACTATTTTTTAACAGACGAAAATAGTAATTAATCAGTAGCATCTTGTTTAAGCTAAAATGATATTGGAATTATTTATAGAGAAAAAAATTTAAGTGATCAGTTACTGAGAGCAAAAATAATTTGCATAACTTTTAGCATAATATTTTATTTATTAATAAACATAAAATTCTACATATTTGAGGTTATAAAATATTCACAGAGCTCCAATTAAAAAATTAAATAAAGCGAATCCTAGTTAGTTTAATTTTATGAAGCCAGCTTAAATTTAGTGTCTGAAGGATTATTATTAATAGGATAACAAGGGCAAGTTTAGTATTTTAATGAGAGTGCTAAATAATTATTAAAGTAAGATAAAATAAGTATGAAGGATTAATTTCTTTCACTCAATATATAAAATTAATCTAACATTTCATAGAAAAATCACAAATCAAGCTAATAGAAATATGAAATATCTGAAAATAAATTAAATGAGAGAAATTTTTACTCTAAATAAGATGATAAATTTCAGTAGCCAAATGAAATTATAATTAATCTGAGTTAGCAAGACGAAGTCAAAGTTACAATAGAAAGTAATCAAAAAGCATAGAGCTTATGGAATTAAAACAATTTATAATTAAATTAATTGAATAATAATCAGATTGATACAACAGTATCAAGAAATGAACAAAATCAAAATTAAATGATCTAAGATGTAAATTATTTTTAAATAATTTTTTTTAAGCTACCAAATATAAATTTGGAGATTAATAAAACAAAAATTTTTTTTTTCAATCTTTAAAGATAAAATTTTCAAAATTTTATAAATACATAAGGTTATTTTTTAAGAAGAAGATAGATATATAAATT
This sequence comes from Tetrahymena malaccensis 436, assembly GCA_000231845.2. Classification (NCBI taxonomy): domain Eukaryota; phylum Ciliophora; class Oligohymenophorea; order Hymenostomatida; family Tetrahymenidae; genus Tetrahymena; species Tetrahymena malaccensis. The sequence goes on along the minus strand of AFXY02001528.1, from coordinate 177,864 downwards.
CAATAAATAATAAAACATATAATGGAAATATTTAAAATGCAATTAATGACCTGTCCTTAAATTAAACAGTATAAAATAACTGTGAAGGTAAATATTTATATTATCGATGAATAAATAGATTTTAATTTTCAAAAAAAGTTGTATGTATTATAAAAATAAATTGTACCTTTGTTTTGAAATATTAATTCACATTTATTTGTATTATTTTAACAGTTAGCATGACTTAAGATAATACTTGCTTCATCTAAGTAAACCATAAAAAAAAATAAATAGATTAATTTATTTAAGATGCATCTAAAACTAAAATTTAAAACCAGAATAATAATTATGAAATTCCAAGATTATAAAGCAGTTCAACTGCTTAAAATTATAATTAAATTTTAAAAGATTGCAACAATCAAATAGATTTAAAAAATTGTTAAAATTTACATGATGTTCTAATAAGAGCTTTTAATCTAAAACATATTCAAAAAAAAGCTGATTTAGAAAACGAATGTAAAAATGTAATTTCTATTCAAAAGAACTAAAATTATTAAGGTCTACAATCAACATAAAATATTCAAAAAAATTAAAAGCTGCGATCTTAGAGTATTTTTTTAAACTTTTAAACATAATCTGCGATCTAGGACAATAAAATAAATGAATAATAAGACTTAGACAATCAAATAAAATTTTAAACTCTTTTATCAAACATAAAAGTAAATCAGACCAACACCAATGAAAAAATGAAAGGAAAAATTAAAAATGTAATTTAAATTATTTAAAACAATTTATATTTATTGATTCATTCAAAAGAATTCTTAACTTTTATTAATAAAAAGACTTTTCATCAAAATTTTCATAATTTTTTTTTTCTTTTAACAAATCATTTTATTATTTTTTCATAGGAAGTAAGCGCTTAGACAAATAAAGATTTATCTCACATATATGTTTAGATAGAAGATAAAATTTACTAAATCAAACTATTTAAATTAAGCAAAAAATATTCGTTGACCTATGAGAGCTAGAATATGCCTAGCATTTTATTTGTAATTAAAGAAGCAGTTTTTTAAAACTCTATAGATAAATCTGAAAATTCTAAAAAATATTAAACGCAAATGCTGGCTTAGGTATCTCATGAGTTAAGAACGCCTCTTAATTGTATTATGCTAATGCTTGAATAACTATAACAAAAAATAAGTTCAGAACTTAATAAAAAATATTTAAGGCCTTCAATAAACAGCTGCAATTTGTTGCTGAGTCTGATAAATGATATTTTAGATCTTGCATAGATAAATGCTGGAAAGTTTACATTTATTTTTTAAAAATTTCGTTTATCCAAGCTTTTAAAAGAAACTATTAATCTACTCAAACAAAAAGCTTAACTTAAAGGGATAGATTTGATTTTAGACTATGACTAAAGCATCCCTCGATACATTATATCTGATCCTAACAGGCTTAGATAGATTTTGATTAATTTGATTGGGAACTCATTAAAATTTACAAGAAAAGGGCATATAACTTTAAAAACAACTTTGGTAAATACTTAACCTGTTAGAATGGACCTGTAGGTTATTGACACAGGAATAGGAATTCCAAAGGAAAAATAAGAGGATATTTTTAACTAATTTAATAAAGTTTAGGATAACCAAAATAAATAACTAAACAGTAATGGTTGTGGTTTAGGACTTAATATTTCAAATTAATTAGCTAAAGGAATTAGTATAAATGGGCAAGGAATCAGGGTTTAAAGTGAGGTAGGACAAGGTTCTACATTTAGTTTTTACTTAGAAGATAAATAAATACTAAAATAAACAGAAAATTATATCGGTTATTACAAGAAAGATAGAAGCAATTCAAAAAAAAATAAATAACCTAGTAAAAAAGATATTTAAAAGAGAAAAAGAAGTAAATCAAGGTCTATGATAAGCCAAAAACAGAGTAGTTAAAATATTTAATATTAAAATGGTTAAATTTTCCCAAATTAAAATATTTCGAAATTCTGCATATAATAAGAAAGAAATATTATTGACCCATGCATGCAAAAAAGGAGTTAAAAGTATATAAGTAATCCAAGTAAGGTAGGATAAAATTTAAATAGTGGCAACCTGAGAAAGATCTCATCTGATTTAGGGATTGAAACGAAAACTAATATATCATATAAAAAAGAAGAAAATTGCTCATCATCTTCATTAAAGTAAATAAATACTTCAAATAAGAACTTGCAAGAAGAAAATTATAAAAATAAAATCTCATCTCAAAACATAAAAGATGATGACGACTCCTTATCTTCCTCTTCTTGCTCTTCGTCTCAATTATCTTCTGAATCTCAAAAATCTCAAAATGTATAGAATGATATTTGTAGAAAATCAAGCAGAGTATCTTAAATAAAAAGTGAATAAAGAGAAAAAAAGTGCTCTATATTTGATTACATGACTAATTTAAGTCATAATAGCATTCGATTTGACCAAGTCAGTAATTTGGATAAAACTATTAAAACAAATAGCCAGCAAAAGCTTACAGCTTCTATGCTTGATACGAGCAATAATAATAATAACAATTCAAATAATAGAAAATTTAGCTAACTGAGTGCTATCCTGTAATCATAGTAACAACAATCTAAAACACCAATAAAGAAAACTCATAGAGACTAAAGCCGATTTAAGACTTAAAATATGGTTTCAAAGCTTCAGCAATTTGATTTAAAAGAAAGGAATGAAATTATTGTTTAAGAATTGACTGATTATCAAATTTAAAAGTAATTAAGCAATTAAACTTATAATTAAACCTTATACATAAACAGAAGTAGCTTGGAAGATGTTAGGATACAGAATACAAGCATTAAAGAGGTGTTTTAATATGAAAATAATTTGGAAGAAGCTACGGCTGACATTAATTAATAAAATATAACAGAAACTACTTTAAACTCGGATATTTTTTAAAAGGACTTTGCAACTCAGTAAAGCTAGTAAAATTTTGAAAGGAAAAGTAGCTACTACAAAAGAAGCTTCTCAAATGAATTAAGTTAAATAAAATCAAGATCTAATAAGGATATGTTCTCAGACTACCGTAAAAAATCACATATTAGCAAGAAAGATGCAATAAATATGATTAAAAGCTTTTATGAGAACATTTCAAACACTTGTGATTGCTTTAGAATTTTAATAGTGGATGACAATCAATTTAATGTTTAAGCCTTGAAATTGTTTTTGAGTACTTATTTTTATTCTTCGATAGATATTGCTTTTGATGGTGAATAGGCAATAGAAAAAGTATAAAATTATCTAAATTTAAATTCAGAATGTGGCTGCAGGTAAATACTATGATTTTTTATCTTACTTTCTAATATAAAACAAACGTTCTTGCTTTACTACTATCCCAATATATTAAAATAAATCAAAATTTTATTAAATTTATGGTAAAAATAAATTAAAAAGCTATTTATCCAAATAAAATTTATTTACTCCCCAAATATAATTTTGAAATAATATAAGGCTATTTGTTTATCAATTTTTCACTCCTTTGGTTGTTTATTAATGTTTTTTTTAAATATTTGTTATATTTTTTTAAAATAGAGAATATGATTTGATATTTATGGATATAGAGATGCCTTTACTTGACGGTTTTTAGACATCAATTTAAATCCACAAAATACTATCAGAAAAAATTAATAATCCAAAGACTGTTATCATAGCATCATCTGCTAATGACGAATATCAAGAAAGCAAGCTAAAAAAGTATAAAATTGACTATTAAATAGAAAAGCCTGTCAAGAAAAAGTAATTAGAACAAGTGCTGATAAAATGGGCAAACGATATAAAATTCTTGATTGCGATCACGTCTTCTCTTAGAAATATTGAATTTAATTGAATATCCGGTTTTAAAGATAGAATAATAATTTCACTGAAAAGTAATAACAACACTTATATCGATAATTAAAAATATTGTGATTAGTGAAGAAGAGTAATCTTAATTTTATCCTCATAAGTATTTCAGAATTAATCTCTTGAGTAAATTTTTTTAATAAATATTTATATTTCCTTGGCAAAAAATAAAAATAAATATTGCTAGTGAATGATTATTATGGTGAAGAGATTATGCTAAATTAATTCAATTAATCACAATCTTCTACAAATTGTTTTTCTTTTACAAAAAAATATAAAAATACAAAATTTTATTTTAAGCATATTATGTCAAATGTCTCATTTCTAATTATGTGTTTTTGTAACAAACTATTATATATACCATAGCTAATATTATGCAAATAAAGTATTTTAGTTGATAACTTAATTATTTGATGCATTAATTCATGTTTCAGCACAGTTTATCAGCATCTCTCTTTTTATATTTGAGTAAAGTGAATAAAAAGTGTCTCTTAATTGTAAAAGGTTGATTAAACAATACAGTTTCATTTTACTTAAATACGTTTAAAATAGAAAAAAATAAAGTATTTGACATTTGCAAAAATCTATAATTTGAATATATTCTTTTGAATAATTGTAAAGAGAAAAAAAGAGAGAGAATAGGCCTTACTGAAAATCAATTAAATTTTTATTTTTATCCTTAAAAATGAATCTTAAAAGTAAAAAATTAAAGTAATTATTATATTAGAATGATTGTAAGCAAATTTTTGAATTCTTTATATTATTTGTAATTACTCTTCGGATAATAAAGCCTAATCTGAAATTACAATATGTGTTAGATGATTGCATTCCCAGTAAATAAGATAAATATTAGTTTGCTCACTAAAAAAATTTAATTAGGGTCTCAAAATTTAATTTGAAAACCTTTGTAACATAAGTATTTTAGTTGCAATCATTATTTGTTTATTTACTTATTTATATTTTAATATCCTTAACATATCCAACTTTTTTCAATAAAACTTAACCATAGTATTTGTAAATTAAGATGTGGGGAAAAAAGTATTCCTACAAAAATTTATTTTGTATTCATCAATAGAAATTTTAGAATACAACTTTGATGAAAGTATGTATGTACATCGATTAAATAAATAAACACTAGAATTTTTGTCTGTAATTGATTTTACTAAGGAAAACATAAGGCCTTGTTAAATGTTTAAATTAGTAATCTAGAAAATATTATAAGGTAATTCTTTAAACTGACGAAATACTTTATTTTTAATAAAAAATTCTACTTTACTATTAAATACGTTCTATTAAAATACTAGACCTAACCAAATAGTGTATTGTAAATATTTAAGATTTCTCATTTAATAATACGTCAAATTAAGCAAAAATTGATTATAAAAGCAATGGTTAATGACATATAGGACAAAAATAAATCCAAAGGCGAAGTAAGATAGTGCTCGAATGAAAATTAAAACAAATTTTTGATCAAAGAAAAAATATAAAATATAAATTGAAAATTTAATAATTTTTGCTGAGCAGCTATTTAGGTTAACCAAAAAGCTAAACAATATTTTATTAAAAATATTAATAACCAATTAATATTTTCAGAAGCATCAGTTCCTTTCTAAATAATTTGGTCTTTTTTACCATATCTTATTATATTTTCCCCAAACTATTTACTAAAACAAATATACTCAATTATTTAGGATAGAACATTTCTATTACTATTTTAGAGCATTTAAAAATCATCTAACCACTATTCTAAATGGGCATTCTATTATATTTAATAAATCAATTATTTACCATTTTTTACATTAGAGCCTTTCTAAATAATATTTTCGGATATATAATAACTTTAATCCCAAAAAAGCAAGCAGTTTATGATATGGGTTTGTTTATAAAATATTTTCAATAATTTGATTTATTTTAGTTCTCTTTCATCAAAAGTAAGTTAGATGTTCTTATATTAAATATAATAAAAAATAATTATTTTTATAAATTTTAATGCAGAAAGATAATTTATATAACCTTATTTTTCTTTTGCTTTTTATTAAATAGCTTTTGATGTATCTAGAGGTTATTTATGGTACAATAGCAAAAAGCATTATTAAATAATTAAGAGAGATGTATTTGTTTACTGACTCTTTTTTGAATAGAAAGTCAAATTAAAAATTAAATAAGTAAGGTCAGTAGCTTTTGCATATTACTACCACTTTGATATTATTCCTTTATCAAATACTTTATTCGTATCGACAAACAAAAAGATTAAGTATGAATTGAGAATCATTCACTAAGATAAATGATTTTCCCGTATATTAACAAATGAAACAAAAAAAAATATATAAAAATCCTATTGAAATAAAGTTTTAGACAACCTATTTAGATATTTCTTTTATTATTGAAAATAATCCTTTTCGGAATTAATTTGTAAATAATAATTAATTTTTGAAAATTTAATTTTAGCTGCCACAACTTTAAGGTGATATTATTATTTCAGTATAACTTTTATTTAAATGTTTCTACTGGCTCATAACTTTTTATAGATTCAATAGATTAATTTCACAAATAAATAGATTTAAATAAATTATTTCTTTAAATACAGAACTGAGAAATACCTGAGATATATATACTCGCGTATTTATGTTATTAAATAACTGCAAATGAGGAAATTTGTAAAAACCTAAACAATTTACTGTAATGATTATTCTTTTTATGAGTTGCTAGTTTAAAAATTGCAGATAAGCATGCAAAAATTCATTGTCAATTTGTTTTACACTTAAAATAAGCAGAATATCTTGATTTAGTAAATATTTTAGAAAGAATTGAAAGATAAACATAAATTCTTACTTTTTATAAAAAGCTAGACCAACAAATAATATTTTAATGAAAGCAGGGCTTAAACTAGCAATCATATATATTTATTTAATTTTTATCGTGCTAGATTCTTACAGTTAAAACATTCAAATAATTTTTATTAATGGTAATAAAGAAGCAAATTACTAGCCAACTATTTAAAGTAAGCAATTATTTTTTTTAATGTATTTTTTATTTCAGTATCTTCAGGGGTTCGCTACAAAAGTAAATTAAAGGGGGAAAATACCAATCATTTTTCCTTTGCTAGTAAATATAAATAATCAAAATTTTTTTTTCTTTAATTATTCTGATATTTACTAGTTTATCTATTTCCCCACTGAGTTAATAAATTAGAAAGCTTAGGAGGTACTTACCCGATAAAATAAATAACTCTATTTGTACATATTTTGTATTCGAACTGCAAGTATAACTTATTCATTAATTTCTCATCAAAGGAAATTTAGCGCTTTTCATTTTTGAGCTGTACATGTTTTTATCTAAACTTAAAAATCATAAAAAATTTCATTTAAGTGAGAAGACAAGTTACTCATTTATAAAAAAAGAGATATTTAATAAAAAATATTCATGATTGCATTTCTAACATTTTACATAAATTAGATACACTACAAAAAGAAATTTTGAATTAGGTAAGCTAAGACTATGTATGCACTTGATTGATAATACAATAACGAGTATGATTGCACTATATTTACATAAAATTTATTTCTTCTGAATTTAACACTAAAATAGTAAAAAATAGTTATAGTTTCAATATGATTAACAAGGGTAAATTTCAAATTTCTTTTTTACACTGCTGCAATAAACTTAAAAGTTTATTTAAAATTTTAGAGTTATAATGTTTCAATAAGGTAAAAATGTAATATAGGTTAAAATAAGAAATTTATTTATTTTAAGAAAGAAGGTGGTAAACCAATCTTCAAATCAAAATTTTAGTAATATTTTTTTAGAAGGTTATGAACAAATCAGACTTGCATAGGCAAATTTTTTTTATTTACATCTAATTAATTCTCTTGGCCTCTAATTTTCCTTCTTCTTAATGTTATACTTAAATTGATAGCAATATAGACCAATCTCAAAAATTATTATTAAATAGAGAAATCAATCCTTTGGGAAATAATAATAATTATTATAAAAAAAAGAAAATTAATTAAAACAAAAATTAATATTACCTCGAAAAAAAGGTAAGAAAAACCAGCTAACAAAGCAAATAAAAAACAAACAAAAACACAAATTAATTAATTAATTAAATACTTAAATCATAGATAAATCAATCAATCTAATTTGTTAACAATCAATTCTAACATATTTCAAAAATACTAGTAAAGCAAATAATTCATCTAAAACCACTGAAAGATTAAAATATCTTCTTAATTAATAAACTCTCTCATAGTAATAAAAATCAAAATATATATCAAGACATATAACCAAATAAACAAATAAATGAGTCTTTTTGAAAATATTCAATACCTCAATAATTAGCAATCACCACTTCTTGCTTCTTTAACCACTTCCGCAGCTTCAAACGCTTCAAATCCCTTATATGACATTAGCTTAGCAGCTTCTCTTTTCCCCAATATCCTTTAAGCTCAATCTTAAAATTAACAAACCCCTAACTCAGTCGTAACATCATAATTTTCAACAACTATGGAACCTTTCGGTAGTAACTTAGGAAATTGCGTTAACTCAAATAACTTTACCCTCAACTAAAATTCTTCACTCCAATAGAATCTTACTCAAGGCGGTATCAGCCAAATGAATCAGTCTGCTTTAATGCAACTTGAGTATTTGCAGTAAATACAATTGATAAAGTAGCAACAATAACAACAAGATTAGTAGCGTGAGTAATATAAGCTTGCTTTAATTACTGAACTTATCAAATTAGAGTAACAATCTTAGTAATCAGCATAGAATCCATTATCATAAGTGTTTGGGTTGAACGATTTGACTATATCAAATTAATACACTTAATAATAAATGCCAAACGCAAATAACTTGCTCCTTGAACTCCTTCTTTAGCAAAATAAAACCGGCATAACCCAAGCTACACCATCATCATCATACTTAAATGAAATATAAAATTAATAATCCTTGCTATAATCGAAACAAATAACCAATACATTAAATTAATCCTAATCTCCTAAAGGAAACGAGAATAACTTTGAATCAAGAACTTTAAGTTTCATCCCTTCTATTGCTAGTGCTTCTCCTCAGCTAGTAGCATAAATATCTCCCTAATTAAAGAAAGAAGATGACAGTATTTGCACTCCATAGCTAAATCAGTTAAACACTTAACCACTAAACAATAAAATTAATGGTCAATAATAGGCTGAGCATTAAGAGGCATCAAATAGAAATTAACAATCAAGTGAAATGAATCAAATGGATTCTAATTCTATAACAAAAACATTAAACCAATAAAATTTTGATAACTGCTTATTTTCATCAAATTAGCAATAAATTAAATAGTCTTCAAATACCGATGGAAATAATTAAAACCTAGACTTTAATATCATATCAAACCAATAAAACAACGAAGAATAATTCGAAATATAAAGAAAACGTCAAGAACGTTTAATTAAAATAGAAAAATATAAAAACAAAAGAAGAAACTGGTTGCGTAAAATTTCTTACGACTGCAGAAAGAAAGTCGCTGATTCTCGTCTCCGTATCAAGGGACGTTTCATTTCTAAGAAAGACACTGAAAAAATCAAAGAACTTATTGGAGATAACTAAGAAGCATTCAATGCTAAGAAAAACCTACGCCTTGACTTTATGAACAGCAAAATGAAACTATAAAACCTCGACTTAAACCCAGCCATCTCTAAAAATGAAATATTGAATCAAATTGAGTAGTTGCTGTTAAAAAATCGTTAAATTCACACAACCCAAACAATGTAGTAAATAGTTAAGCGCATTCAAAAGAAGCAATAAGTTTTCTGCTTGATTAAAAGAGGTCAAACAGAAATGATTAAATTCTCTGCTAACAATCGCTCATCTACTATGAACGATCAAGACTCTAATGAAGAATACAGCTCTATGAGCGATAATTCAAAAATTTCAAGTGCTTAAAATTGAAATTAATCTAGTTTTTAGAACTGACTTTTAACTAGCTTATCAAATAATTAATTAGGGAAAAACATCTAGACTTATAATTAGTTTCTAAATGCCCACATTCTCAATACTAATATAAAGACTCAATTTAATAATAACCAATAAATACAATCTATTCTAATATTTTTTTCTTATTTTCTTGATTCTAGATTTCATGAAACAAACAAACAATCAATCAATCAAACTAATAATAAAACAAAATTCATATTTTAAATATAAAACTGTTTATAAAACCAAATAAAATAACCGTTAGTAAAGGTAGCGCTAATCAAAAACGCTTAAAAAATAACTACTATCCCAATTTAAATTATTCCTTTTTTTCAATTTGCTTTCATTTTATTAAGTCATCTACAAGATTTACTAAAATTTTACTAAACACCTTTAAAAACTAATCATATACGTAAGGAATTAAGTAGAGGAAAAAATATGCAATATAAGCAAACTAGCTAGCTAAAGTTTTTAGAAGAGAAAAAAGACTAGTTTCAAAAGAATAATTGTCTTTTTCATCAAATTAAAATAGTCTTGCTAAACAATTAAAAATACTATCCAAAATGTAATCCTATCCAAATAAATTTTAAAAGCAAGCAAATGAAATAACTTATAAGCTTACAAGTTATACAAAATCGCTCTACTTAGAATTACAACTTCAACTTTCAAATGTAGTAACCAAATAAATTGTTTGATACAAAACAAAATATTAATAAAATATAAATTTATATATATTATAAATAAATAAATCAATCAATCAATAAAGAGTTATATATATATTTAAGAGTTTTTATAATCTAAATTAACTATTTATTCACGTTTTAATTTGTTTTAAAATTCTAACATTTTTCATAATTTATTTTTTCATTGTTCTATAATCGAAAACATACAAAAATTATTTTTACTTATCTTTCTAAATAAACTCTTTGTCAGAACATTTAACTGAAAATCATATTTCCTACTAATTATTATATAGACGATGAATACTCAAATTTTACTGAAAACATTTAAATTTATGAAAATATTAAGTAAAAACTTTAATTTTCTTCCTATAATTAATTTTATTTGAATTTTTTTTTCTATCCTAGTTAATTTTCGAAAATTTTCTTCTTCTACTTTTTTTTCCTAAAAAAGTTAAATTTTCTTAGCCAAGCTATTAATAAATTTTCCTTTATTCTTTTTAAAGTCTTAGTTTGTTAATTTATTTATTTCAGGCTGAAAAATCAGATATCATATTTACGCATTAATCTCTTTAAATGAAATATTTGTCACTATTAGTTTAAAAATACACTCAACACTTTTATAAATTTTAAAATTGATCATATATTTGTTTTCTCTTCTTATTTTAATAGTAGAAGCGGAAAAATTTTTTCAATTTTTTAAATAATTGGATTGAAAATTTTAGTTCTTTGTAATCAGAATAACAAAATTGAATATTTAAAAAAAAATATTAATAAATACGAGCATTTCTTAATTAAATTTTAACAATTTCAATTTTCTTAAATACCTCTTGCTAGTGAGGTCATCGTCAAATAAATGTAAGCGCTGCTTTGTAATAGTAAGATATTCTCAATACTTATTTATTTACACTGGAATATCAAAATAAATGTTTAAAATAATATATCTGTCTATAATTAGGTTTTATACTGAGTTTCAAGTGAAACAAAAAAGTAAATAAAAGAGTTCATTTAGTTACTGGACCTTAAAAATTTGATCGTGATGCTCACTATCTGGGCAAAAAATTAAAAAACTGGAGAAATTTTTATAAAAAGCTGATAATTTAATTTAAAATAAGAAAATTGTTTTTACGATTTAAAAATAATTCATGCAGCAAATGCTCTATGAATGAATGAACGAACGAACGATTGATTACTAGCAAATCAATTAATCGAATTTACTCTTAAAAATTCTTATTCTTTAAAATTAATACACTTTTAAACAAAATTTAAATAAAATATGAAATTTTTTAAAGGATTTTTAAAGAAACTATCATTTTTTTAAACTGTATATTTGATATTTACAACAAATTTAGTGAGTATGTACATAAATCAGATAGAGAAATACTCTAATTTACTTTATTGTTGAATAATAAAAAAGATATCTTTCTGTGATAATTACAAGTTAACTATTGGTATATGAAAAAATGATGTATTCTAATACAATAGAAGATCATAATAATGTAAATAATTATAATTTTAAAAGCAATAATAGCTATTATTATAGACAAATATATCAAAAAATTTATTATTTCTATCTAAATTTTAAATTTTTGATTACAATTAAGCTTGCTTTTATAAATAAAGTGAATGATTTTGTTTGAAAAATCAAAAAATGAATAGTTAGCTTTTGCATGCTAATTATTCTAATAAATTAGAAAGATTTTTCCTATCCAATAATATATAAAAGATTATTTTTAAATTTTGATTTGACAAATACTCAAAACAAATTTAGAGAAGACTTTGAATAATTAGAAAATAATTTAGAACAAACGGATTTAGTTGGACATAATTTTTGCATCAAAATATCTTTTTAAGTTATTTCAGACCATTCTTATAATAAAATCTTTAAAAGATAATTTATTTCTATAACCCTATTAAATAAAATAGAAAAAAATTGATCAGATTTTTTAAATAATTTGATATTATTTGGAAGTGATCGAACATTCATAACTAGTTATAAGATTAAGATTGGCTATTAAAATGCTATCGAATAGGGGATAATAATAATAATTATATTATTACATTACATTTCTTTCTTTTTAATTAATTCTTATTCGTTCATGCATAAGCAGAAACCAAGCTTTTTCTTTTACTGTAACTTTAAAAAATCCAAAATTAAAAAGAAAAAACAACTTCATTAAAATAGATTTATATTATAAACCTCATTTTTAAATACCAAAAATTCAATTTCGATTGTGCAATATTTGACAGGCATATTTTACTTTCAATTTAGCTAAATTTAAAATTCTATCCAATTTCTTATTGCATTTTCATTCGCAAAGAAAATAAAGCCCATCCTCTCTTTGTTTTTTTTTCTATTATTATCAATATTAGATTGAATCTCCCTTTTTTTGATTATTTTAGAAACAATTTTTATGTCAATCATTCTCACATTTTGATTACAAATAACTACTTTTATAGACTTGGATTTTTATAAAGTCTACTTTAAAATTTACTCTTTATAGCCTGTATCTAATACATACTTGATTTATTTTTTTCTATCTTACATAATTTCTTGAAATATTTAAGATATTCCCAGTAAAGCCTGTCCAAAAGAGGCTAAAAATAAAAGATAAATTAAAATACTTGAATATAATGCTAGTATAGAATTAATTATGTTTTAGCATTAAGATGAAGAAAAAAGGGAAGAATAAGAAAAATAGAGGGGGTAAAAATTAGATTCTAAATCATTAAAAAGAAAATTTGTTAAAAAAAACCTAGTAATTAGAGTAACACATAGTAATAAAATCTAATTATTAGATATTTCTAATAGAAAAGATATTCTTTATTAATTGAACTTTTCAATTTATGTAAATAAATTTAAAATATTATTTGAAAGAGAGTTACATTAAATGAATATTATACATAAACAATTATTTTCATTGTTTTATTTTTCCATTAATGAGGTAAAAAATACTTATAAATTTAAATTTATGGAAAATTCTGCTTTTAACCTACTCTATATTTCATCCTAAATAAATATGTATTAATTGTTTTTTTAATTAGCAATATAATGAGAGTTGAAATATAATTAGATGTTACTTGAATAAATTATTTATTCAATCTCTTAGTATTTGAATTTATACTTCGATGCTTTAATAAAAAATATTATTGTTTGCTAATAACTTGAGTGAGCATAACGCATATCGATTTATTTGATTGGAAATTAACTCAATATAATAAAAGTAAAAACATTATTTAGCATCTTCAATAATCTTTAAAAGAGTTTTTACATTAAGAAAAGTGATAGTAAGATGAATAGCCAATATATCTTGTATTTATATGTACTTTCTACTTGGCTTCGCTTTTGAAATTAAAATATTCTACTTTTATGCATTGCTTATCCAATATTGCGTAATGAAAATTAGGTTACAGAGTTAAATTGAAAGAAAGGAAGAATGAATAAGATAAAATTTAATAAATTTATGTGCTACTATTCTGCTATTTAGTATTAAAAAAAAAAGTTAAAGCAAAAAAAATATTGGTTATAAGATCTTTTCTTTTATTAATCAAGATGAGAAATTAAAATTTGTAAAAAATAAAAAGTTTTTGCTTACTAAACTTTAAAGGTCATGAAGTTTCTGCAAATGAGCACCTGTATTGCTGCAAAAATTAGGTCATAGTTTGATTTAAAAATATTACCAAATAATAATATTGTTAATTTTTTAATATAATCCTTGTATTTGACACCATAAAAAATTTATAGAACTATTTTTTAATTAAATAAACTAAAAAATCAATATTTTTAATCATATTTTCAAAAACAAATTGTTTTATGATCTTATTCAAATATGATCAAAGATATTTTTTTTCATCTGATAAAAAATACTTAAAATTTATTTTATTTTTTTAAAAATCTTAAGAGCTAAATTAAAAGTATAAATAATTATTCATCGTAATTTATTTTTTAATCATCAAGTTTATCTCTTTTTATTTTAAGTCTTTTTGTAATTGTTGAAATTTAAAACCTTTTTTGATAAAATTGAGTATTTTTTTTAATTTACTTACTCATTTTTTATTCTTTAACTCTTTAAAAAAATAATTATTTTAGGAAATCTATTTTTTAAAACTATTTCTGTTGGCTGTCAAAAGGATAATAAGATTACAATCAATACCTTTACTTAAAGAAATTTATTGTATTTCGTTTAAGAGCGCTTATTGAGTTAGATTTTTTTCAAAATAAAACATTTAACCAAGCTATTAATATGTTCTCAAATAACCTTAGATAAATTAATTAATTCTACTTTCCCTAGTTTTTTACTCTTTTCTTAGAATTAAATTGTGTTTATCACTAATTTTCTCAATTAATTGCTATCATTAGGAACTTTATGATTATTTATTTCCTATTTGCAGTAAGATAATAATAATAAATATTCATAAAATGTATTTTAATTTATTTCATTTTTATGATTATTTCAAAATTGTATGTTAAAAATACATACTAGTAAATTATCAATGATTTAAAGATACTTTTAAATTTCATAAGAAATTATAACAAATAAATTAAACAGGTACTTATCAATTAATGGTTTTAAATAACTTATGCACTTAAATATGTTTTGATAATAAATATTTTTTTTTTCTTAATTAAGTTTTCAAATATTTAATAGAAATTTGACAAAAATAAAATTATATTATATTGTGTATTTGTTTGTTTATGTAAATTTTAATTTGATTTTTTGAATGGAAAGATAGTTAAATAAAATTTATAAAGTTAAAATATTATGATAAATATATAATTTTAACGAACGATGAAACGATGGATTTGGTGTTAGAAGATGAATTATGTTAAAAAATATATATTAAATGAATGAATGATAGCTAACCACTTAATTATTATTTTTCCTATAGCGCAGTAGTATACAATTATCTGAAAATATATTAATCATTCAATTAATTAAAGAGAACTCAATTCAATACATACATTTATACTAAAGATTTATAGCATAAGCTCATAATTTATTAAATAAATAAAGCCAAGATGATAGGTAACAACTCCTTCAGAGAGAGAAGAGCTATTTCTTAGGATAGAAACTCTTATTTTAAAAATGGAGATTCGTTTAATGTGAATAATCCAAACAATATTTCTTTGAATAATTACAATTAGAAAGATAATTTTGGAAATAATTTGAATTAAAACATAAAGAATTACTCCTCGAATAATGAATATTATATGAACAATTTTGAAAATAGCCATAATAATAGCAGACTTAACAGCACTAATTATGCAAACAAGTCAGGATAGAATGGTTCTTTTATGAACTCAAGCCAAGGAGGTTAAAGAAAGAAAAAGGAACCTGTTAAGACATCTTTTTAGCCAACATCATCTTTAGCAGAGGAAAACCTAGTTAAAAATTTCAACAAACTTAATCCTAAAAATAGGATAAATGAAGAATATTTGCAAACAAATAAGCCTTAGCGTATAGAATTACCACTTTTCTTTAACACGCCTATACGCTTCAATGATAATCAGTTAAATACAAAAATAAAAAGCAGATCTCTTATCTAAAAGAATTATAATACAATTGGAAATATACCAGAAAGCTAATAAATGGGAATAACAAAATTAAATTATAGTTTTAATCAATTTAGTTAATTTAATATGGATCAGAGTTCATTTGCTAAAAACCCTCTTGAGGTAATGAAAATTTTTTATTTTCATAAATGTTGTCATAAAATTTAGTTTTCAAATTAATATTTTTAGAAGATTTTAAATACATGGTAAATAAATAAATAAATATTTTTGTGAGCTTTCAGATTGATAATATCGAATTACATTCCACTCATACATACTACAAAAGCAAAGAAGGAATTTTAGATATTCATAATTAAATTGAAATGTTTAGTATTATTAACTAAATGGTTGATTGGTATTTTATCTCTAGTAAAATAGGGGATTTTTGAATTTACTATCTTAGTAGTGCTAAAACCACGAATTTAATTCATATAATTTTTTTTATCAAAAAGTTATGGTTAATAATAACATTCACTACTTTACAAAGGTTTTAATCAATTGCAAATTTTTTTTTTTTACCAATTAAATTCAATAGAAATAAGAGTAATTTAAGCTTATTATATATATAATTTGATTATGAAAATATTAATTTTCTTTCCTTACACAAAAAACAAAACTAAGATGAGTCGTATTTAATTACTTGAAAACAATACAAATATTCATCAAAATATATGACGACTTTATCAGCATTTCTTTCAAATTAACTTGAATGATATTTTTTTATTACAGTCTGAAGAAGTGTAAAAGTAAACAATAGCTGAAAAGCATATTTATTTAAGATCTTTGAGAAGGAGAAAAGATTATGAAATGTTGGCTTTTGCTTGTAAACGGGCCGGAAAGCCTAGAGATGAAGGCAGATCTTACTATAGTATCGGCGTATTAAATGATAATATTGGTAAATATAAAGTTGCAATAAAAAGCTATGAAAAATTCTTACAAATATGCTAAAATATTGGAGACCAGCATGGAGAAGCCTTAGCCTACAACTGTTTAGGAGTAGACTTCCAAATGCTTGGATAACAAGAAAAAGATAACTAATTTTATGAAAAAGCTATATAATATCATAAATAACATGAAAATATTGCAGATGTGAATGGGAAATTTTTAGCTTGTATTAATTTAGGGTTATGTTATGATGCAATTAATCTCAGAAAATAGGCTCT
This sequence comes from Tetrahymena malaccensis 436, assembly GCA_000231845.2. Classification (NCBI taxonomy): domain Eukaryota; phylum Ciliophora; class Oligohymenophorea; order Hymenostomatida; family Tetrahymenidae; genus Tetrahymena; species Tetrahymena malaccensis. The sequence continues at coordinate 160,646 of AFXY02001528.1, read as the reverse complement.
TTCTTATTATTAGCAAGCTTTACGTCACAGCGTTAAAATGTCAAATTTAGCTAGTTAAACTATCGCAATTGGGAATATTGGAAGAATAGGTATGCCAGGATTACTGGACAATAAGGAAAAAATGACTGTTTTTATTGATAAATATATAAAACTCACCTAAGACATGAAAGATGAAAATGGTGAACTGAAGGCATAATTAAAAATGGGATAAGTTACTTCCATGATAGGAAATTTCGAATAAGGTAAATAAAGTTTCTTGCGTGCTCTTTAGCTGGCTGAGCAAAAATAAGAATTAGACAAATTGCAAGAAGCAAAGTGTGGATTTGCTGTAGCAAATGCTGAAATTTAAATGTAGTCATATCTGCAAAGCTACGCTCAGAAAATGTAATCAATATAAGAATAGAATGAATTAGATTAAGAATAACGTTAGAATACAGATGGATCATATCATGGATTTTCCTACAAATGAAATGATAGATATATATAATATCTTAACAATTTAAAAGTTAAAAATGTAAAAGTTGTTTATAACTACTAGATAGAATTTTGTTGGTATTAGGTAAGCAAATCTTTATTTGTCAAAGCGAACATCAGATTATTGCTTATTTTCTATTTTCAAAAAAATCACAAGTTTTTATTGTTTCTATTACATACATATTTGATAGAAGTATTTGTATCCTTTTTATATTTTGTTGTAAAAGTATTATAATTGCACCATTCAGATTGCTAATTGATGTAAATATCTATTTACAATTAAGCTTGTTTTGTTGTAAATTTATTCACTTAAATAGAAATACTATTTCGTTGAATATGTGCCAATATTTTTTTATTTATTTGTATCTCATGACATATTGCTAAGATAATTTAAAGTTTCTTTTCGAAGCATATTTACTGATTTAAAAATTCAGTAAATAATAATGCAAATAGATACCTAACTTGCTATTAATATTACTATTTTTATTTATTTAATTACAGCTAGTTGATATTACTAAAATCGAAAGAATTTTATATCTTAGAGCACGAATTAAGCTAATATTTATTCAATCCATAGGTAAAGCCTTTAAAAAAATCCATTTAGAACTATCCGTGGTTTATTTACAAAAGTAGTTATTTGTAATATTAGATTTTGAATTTTTATTAAAGTTACACCGATTTGTTTGTTAAGAAAAGATATTTTATAATTTGCTTGATATGATGCAATTTTTAAAATCACTAGAAGAATATATTTCTTTGACTTTTAGAAACCTTGAAAAACGCATGGCAGCTTAATATATATTTGATAATTATCATATCTACATAATTACATTACATTTATTCAACTTCTATACATTTCGGTAAAAAATGAGTTAGTTTTGTAATAGAGTTAATCTTAGTGCACTTTTTAAGTAATATATTCTAAGATAATTCAAACCAATTGATGATATAAAGCAGGTTTAAAATATATTTAATGATAAAATTTCCACCATTGTGCTTTTGAATTTCTCAAAAACAATTTTGACTTCATAAAAGTCTGAACTCTGGACACATCTTAATATTATGTATTTTGTTTTTTTTACATATAAATAATTTTGAACAATCTAATAGCCCATTCAATCAAATCAGATATTAAAATGTATAAGAATTCAAGGCAAAGTAAAATAAGAAAATTTATATGGTTATTATTTTTTATAAGGTAAGATTAAGTCTCAGAATATATGAATATGTTTTCAATTGATCAGTAAATTTGTTCAAATCGATGTAATTTAAAATATTCTTTCAAAAGCTCTACTGAGTCAAAAGCAAAAAAAATCATATGTATCTTTTGTGGCGAGTAACTTAAAAATTGTTTAGAAATTAAATAGGTAAATATGAATAAAAAACCAATGAAATTAATTTTTTATTATTAGCTAATTTACTTTTAAATAAAAATCCTACATAAGATAATCATGTGAGATAATAAGAAAAAGTGTTATAATTCTTAAATCGTAATTAAGAAACAATTTATAAAGTTTACTTTATTTTGGAATAAATATAATCCAAAATTTATTTATCCACTTATTTTACAATTAAATTTGATATTTATTAAATTTACCTTCTCTCCAACGAATTTTTATTAATTTTTTAAGCCATTAAAAAATGTACACTTGAATATGAAGATATATATAAATTTTATAATATCCATTAATATTTTCCCTTATTACTACTAATCAATTCACTTTTTAATATTATTAAATATATGTTTTTCATCAGAAAGTAATCGTAAAATTTTGAGATACCTTTACACCAAATATTTATATTAGCCTCCACAAGCAAGCAAACAAACTAGTATGCAAGAAACTAATCTCCTACCAGGTAAAAATAAATTGAGTTTTTCTAAAAAAAATAATTTGCTCAACTAAAATATGTAGAAGACTCTAAAATCAAAATATTAAGTTTCTCAATAACAAAATGCTCGATTTAGTAAATAATTCATTGCATATAAAATCAATATTAACCAAATCATTAACATTTTATGTCCAAAAATGAGTCAAATATAATTTTTTCATATATGAATTTAGAGAGGATAAAAAGTGTATATGTTGAAGAAACTATTAATTTACAAAATTTCTAGGTAAAAGATAAATTGATATTTCGAAAGCAATTAGTTTATTTTGGATTACAAGAATTTGTAAAAAGAAATACCTTAATGTTTTTACAAATTTTTGTACACTAGATTTAAGAAGATTCTCGTTCAAAAAAATAATTATAGTGATTACATAAATTATAAAAAATTTATTTGTTTTCATATTTCGATAATTAAAACATTGATAAATGATCTGTAATTAGTTTATTTGTTTTAGTTAGATATTTTGAAATTCATAATAACAAACAAACACTTGAAAGATCAATTGTAACTAGGATAATATCTTTGCAACATAATTTTTTTAAGAAAGTGTTAAATATTATTCATAATTATCTTACCCTTATAATTTTAACCCATAATATAAAATATAGAAGCTAAATATGAGATTAAAATTCTTTGAAAATAAATAAAGAAGTATGAATGCAAATTTATGGCTATTAAAATAATAGTATATCTTTTTGAAAAAAAATATCTTAGCTCAAATCAACTCTTTTTCTTTTCCACGAAAGTGTATGCACATCTATTTCTAACCACTAATTGTGTTCAAATATAAACCACTATAATAATCAAATGACCAAAAAATCAAATAAATATATTTTTAAGCCAGCCCTATAGTAAAATTTTGTAAAAGAAATATCTTTATAATCTTGTAAAAACAATAATTTAATTCCTAAATTGAATAACGATAAATACATTTACTTTAAAAATGTAACAAGTTCCTTTTAAATTTTATTTAATTTTTTTAATATTCGCTTCCTCTCTTTGGTATCTTTACAAATATTAAAGTAAATTGAAATCTTAATAAACAAAACTCAGCTTACCCTATACACAAAATCAAAAGCACTATCATCTAGTTTCGTTTTTAAACCTAATATAGTATAATCCTTACACTTTTCTTGGGAAGAGACATTAAGCTTATCTTTTATAAATATGATAAATACTTATTACTCAGTAATAAATAAAGATATTTATGAAGCGAATTATTAAAATATTTTTCCATTAAAAAATAATTGTAAAAAATTTAAGTTATTTCATCAACAATTTTTAGTTTTTTGCTCAAAAATAATAATTATTTTTTAGCAGAATTGATTTTCTTTTTTAATAAAAATTGATTAGTGTCAGATAATATATATACAAAAATAAAAATGTTTGATGTTCTAAGTAATTAATATTTTAGAATGAATAATATGCCAAAAAAAATAAATGAAATACATTTTTGTGAGATGAAATAATATTTTTGTTTTATTTTAGCAAGCAAAAAATATAAAAATAAAAAAATTACAATAAAAACTACCTAAATTATTGAAAAAATCATTACATATTTCGTAAATTAGATTTTCAAAAAAAAAAACAACATAAAAATGAGTCTTAATTGAGTTACAATATTATATATGAGAGAGAGTTAGTGTTTTTTTTTAAAAAAAATTTAATTCGAGTTCAAATTTTACTTGTCTTGCTATCTAACTTTGATTAAGTTAAAAGGTCTATCAAATTAGGAAAATTTAGGAAAATATGAATATATTTTGATTAATATATAATAGAATCTATAATTTAGATCAGTTCTACCATATATTAATTATATTTTAACGCATTTATAACGCAAGCCATCACAAAACTCTCCCAGTATATCAATATAAAAAGCTGTAAGTAATGTTATTTACTTTTCTATAGTATTTTAAACACTTTTAGTAAATAAATAATTAGTAATTTGCATCCATAAATAAAATTAGTTTGTTCGTATCGTTGTTACTTATTTTAGCTAACATCTTTTTAATAGTATAAGAAATATTAAATTACTACTTAACGCTTTAATTTGATACCAAAAATATTTCCTAGTGGCAGAGTATATATATTTAGTTACAAATAATTATATACATATAAGTCTAGTTACTTATGAAAATCATTATTTTTTTTGTTATAGATAATAATACATACAAAATTAAATATGTGACATTGAATACTTATAAAATCATTTGTAAGAGCTTTTTTCTTTAAATAAGAGACTATTGCAATCAATCAAATATAAGAAATTATCAAAAAAAAGTGAGAAATTTTAAACGATCAGATTTTTGTTTTAATAGTGTGCAGTAAAATCATACTATATCTAAATACATCCTTGAAAAATATATATTTCAAAATTAATTATTTAATTATACACAAGATATTAAAATACTCTACAAAAAATCTAACAAACATCGAAAACACTTTTTATTTTAAGGAAAATTTATTTTAAATTAATTAATTCACTCTTTCTTTTGTTAGTCAAACTATCTTAAAATCATACCTTTTAATAAATATTTGTTTATTTAAAGCAATTTATTTTTATAGAAAAATACATTTTTAATTTGAAAGATTTCCTTTGATTTAGCAAATGCTATTTCTATTTTAAATTTTTCACAAGCACTTAAAATTAAAATTTTTATTCAGATATATATTTAAATTTATATGATTTTTATTCATTTACTATTTAGAACAAGAAATCGTATTTATTTTTAATTCAATAATATAGATTTAACTGTAGAACCTTATGCCCATATAGTGTAATTTAAAATTTTTATTCAGATGTAAAAAAAATTTGTATAATTTATAGGAGCACTAGATCATATTTATTTTAAATTCAATAATATAGATTTAACAGTAGAACCTTATGGTGTAATTTTAACCAAATAGTTCTAAGAGGAACCAAAATTAGAATAGCAAGAAAAAATTTTTAAAATCGTTTAAATACAAATATTTATTTTTAAAATTCTAAATAATGTTTCATTTTAAATTATAAATTCATTAAATTGTTTTAGAATCTCATTTAATTCATTACAAATGTATAAATTTAAACCTTTTAAATTTAAAATTATAATTCTAAAATTTAATTTGTTGCCTTAAACATTCTTAGCAAATCTTCTAAAAAAGAAAAATAATTTTTTTGTTTTTTAAAAATGTAAAATTATATTTAAATTTTCATATTATTTTAATGAAAAAATTGAAAATTAAGTTTAAAAATAATCTTAAAAGAAACAAATTATAAGTAGACTATAAATTTATGTTATATTTTTAGTTAAATTGTTTAAATTTGTATTTTTTTTACTTATTTTAATTATTACAAATTATTTTTTATTCAATTTAAATAAAATTTAATCATAAAATAATTTATTAAAAATCAATCAGTCAATTATGAATGAATTTGGAAAGACTCGACATTAATTAATTTAAAAACATGTTTTATAATAATCAAAATATTATTTATCTAAATCTTAATTACAAAAAAAGATTGATTTTTTTAATTATTGATTTAAAAATTAATTTGTTGAATTTAAAAATACATCTCATAAAATTATCTTTTTACTTTTTCATTAAGATTTTTCTTTATTCTTTGTTAAAATTAATCAATGTATTTGCTTTTTAGTCATCCATTCCTCCCAGGAACCATCATAAAGCCTTGAATTATAATCTGTTTTATTTGCACCGCACACCAATTCACAAGCGAAGTTAGCAACTGTTGCTTACAGACCTCTTCTACATGTATGAATAATTGTTTTACTATAATCGACTTAATGCTATTAATGGATCTTTTGTAACTCACTTATTTTTTTAAATCTACCATCCTCTTCAACAAGTTATTACATTACGGGGATATGAGTCCAGTGAGGCTCAGTACCTTCAGTATATTAGACAACACGTCTTGAATCATAAATTTAATATTATTTTTATTGTTAATATTCATTGTTTATTTTAGAGATTTCATTAAAGTCTATAAGCTTAGTCTTATCTAGGATGTACTCAAAGTTTTTAGGCTCCCTTTCTGATATAATAGTGGAGTGCTAAGTAAAACCTTTTTCAAGAGGTAGTCCTAAGTACTTCCATCTCTTCAATCCTCCATTTAAATAGTATAAATTTGTATGACCAAATGCATTAAGTTACCAATGTAAACGAGTAGAAACCATTATTGTTTCATCATAAATAACTAGCTTATCAAATTTTCCTATGTCTGCATGTTACATATAGATAGAAAATTACTCATTAGTAGGAGCCATAACCTTATAAGGAGATGTTAAATCAGAAATATCATGCATATTAACAAAGAATGCTCCTTTAATATGTCCATGAACCAAAAAATTAGTGACTTCTCTTAAGTAGTTTGCTCTATTGTCAGACAAGTAAGGATGCAAAATTTTAAAACCTGGTTTATTTCCTTCCACCAAAATATCATGGAGTTCTTCGCATTCAATCAATCTAAAATTACTCCTCAAATATGTAAATACTATTTACTAGGTAAACTTAGAAGAAAAACTATTACTTCTAAGTAGTTATTTTTTTAACTTAAACATATTGCTTAAATATCTACTTTTGAAATCAATATTAATTAAAGTTTTTTTTACAAAAAATAATAATCGTTCGTTTATAACCTACAATGTAAAATAGATGATATAAATTTAATTCAAAAAATGTAAAGAATTTAAACAATTTTATTAAAATTATCTTCAATTTTTTTATTCTTAAAAATTAAATATTTTTATTTCAAAAATGTCGCACATTAACATATATTATTTAAACTAACATTAGATTTCAACTGATTATATTAACCTACAAATACATAATCTTCTTAACTTTAGATATCATTAGTTTATAAATACTTTTTTATATCTTACCTTGCCTGAAAATTTAAATTGATTACTAAAATTTATAAATCTAAAATACTATAATATAAAATGTAAACTAATTATTTTTTTATTAATTTTTATCATCAACAGTTTTGAGAATTCATCTCTTTAAAAAATATATTAATGCATTTAGAAGCATAATGATAAAAAAAGATACTGTATAAATAATTGAAAATTGAAAACTAGATTAGCATTCGTTTTAAAGAGTTATTAAAAGACCAATTATCATAGAAATCTGTAAAATAGATTAGGCGAGAAAAGAATACTTATTCAATAAGGTAACCATTTTATTAGAATAAGCTTGCTTTTACTCAATAAGACTCTGCGAAGTATTGCTTCCTCTGATTGGCTTATTGAGTTAAACAGCGTTATAAAATTTAAGACTTATAATTGGAATAAATAGTATCAAAAAAATTCCATTTAAAATAACCCAGTTACTAAATTTGGTGCACTTATTACTTCGATAATCTTAATAGCCTACTAATAAACTACTTAATCCGAAAATGATTGTGTATATCAATCTGCTAGAATTCTTATACTGCTTATTTAACAAAACGCTTAATACTTTTTCTTTCATCATTTCTTTTATTTTTATAATAACTTGCTTAAATATCTCAATTAAATTAAAAATAGTGTTTAATCTTTATAAATAAGCTATCTGAATACTAATCAGCTAATACCAATACAGTATCAAAAACATAAATTTTATACTATAAATAAATACTGCTTAAGAAATAAGTTAACAAATTATTAAAAACATTTTTTATCATAAGACTATATAAATTTTTAAAAAATGAGATCTTGTTATTACAAAGTATAAAAAATAAATAAATAGATATCTTCAATTATAATTTTTCAGTTTTTTTTAGCTTGCTTGTACTGTTCCTTAACTTCTTGTATTTAAATAAACGCCATTAATGCAAAAAGAAGTCCAAAAATTACATATATTGCCATTATTATTCCATGTATTCTATTTAAAGATGAAAGGGATCGGCAAATATCTTAATTTGCTTAGAAAGCAAACAACAAATTATGTATGGAAAAAATTAAATTTATTACTTAAAAAGTATATTTTAACTTTGTTATTTATTTTTTAAATTTGCTTAGTAAGCTCTCTGTTTCAACAAACATCAAGACATATTGCAAAAGGTATAAATAACTCTATATTTTAGTATAAAAGTATAAATCTAAGCATATTTCGTTAACGTAATCCCTATGAATATATATAAGATATTACAGAAGGCATCCCCAAAATAGACTTAGCCATTTGTTTGAAAACCCTATCAGATTTTTCAAGATATTTTTTGGCTAAATTAAGTGATTGCTTGATGATATTTATTCATTCATTTTTACACAAACTCTTTAGAGAGATAAGTCTTTTTTGTTTTTCTAAATTACAAATAAAATAATACGTTTGAATTATTCAAAGTTTTCAATTTTTAAATTAAATTTACTATGAAAAATGGTTAATTGGTTTTTTTTCAAAACTGACATATTTTATAAATTATTTTGATTAAATAATTCTATTATCTATTTTTTAGCTCAGACTTTAAATTTTCTTTATTAAAAAATATATTTATTATAAAAATGTACTAAATTTATTTACTTTCTCTAAATTATTTAATTGAGCTAATCAAGTTAAAGGGAAAATTTATATTCCAATAATTTTTGGATAGTCAACTCCTTGCTTTAGTTATAAAATGGAGTAAATTGTGGTTAATTAAAAATTAAAAAGTTATGTAAACCTTTTTAATTAATAATAAAATTTTATTGGATATTAATATTTAGAGCTTTTTATCAATAAAATTATCTTGAAATCTATGAGATGATAAAATATATTCCTGAATTTTTTTTGAAAGATTTTAAGATTTAATGTATTATTCATTATTTAACTACATTAAATTGTTTTAAATAACAATTATATTATCTTTATAAATAAGGCTGATTAAGTAGTTACTTGTAAATGTTATGTTATTTTAAAGCTTTTATTAAGTATGTTTGGTAGAGTATATTTTATTAGTATTAATGAACTTAGAAATTATTGAGATTTAAGCTGTTAGTAAAGATACTTTACTTATTTCAAAAAGTTAATCAATATTGAATTTTAAATTCTCTCAGAAGAAAGTATACATAAATACATACAAAAAATCACACATACATATACTCATATTTTCTATTAACAAACATTAATTATTATAAACATAAAGCTAATTAAAAAATAAATCATTTATTAAATTTGATTTTGTTTACTTGATTTCTAAGATTATTCAAAAAGAAAAGGTAGTAAAATAATTTATAATTAGATTTTCTACAATTAATAGTAACTGAAAGGTCTTCAATCTGCTTATATTTAGGTTATTTTATTTAGCAAATTACATCATGAATAGTGCTTAAGATAGTCAGAGTACTTTTTAGCAGTGTAATTAAAATTTTATAAATTCTATTAAAATAAATGATTTATTAGCTTTTTATGCTGCAAAGAAAACAATAGTAAAATGTATATAAAGCTTTTGGCTTTTGATATCACTTAGATTTGGAAGAAAAATTAATTAGACTTTTAATAATTTAGTTTGCTATATTTAATATCATTTTTATAATAGTTTAAGCGATGTATGGTTTACCTCAGAGCTATCCTAATAATGCTTAATAGTTGTAGCAATAAGGTTTAGGAAACATGGCTTCTAATATTAACAAGCAGCAACTACAAGTTATTCAAAGCATTTCAGAAGCTCCTGAAAAAGATGAATCAAGCGCATTGAATTTTGATGAAGATTTAATATATTCCTAGAGGCTAAATTCTTAAATTTTAGAATAATCTTTGAATCAAAAATAGTAAATTCTCTAAAGTCAAGGACAACCATTTAATAGCATTTATTCTTAAATAAATATGGATTTATTATAATAAAATACCAATGGAAATTAAAAGTAGAAGCAAAAGACAATCTAACAAAATTAACAAGTAAGGAATTAGTATTATACAGAGTAAGTAGATAGCATAAACAACAAAAAGAGCAATAACCAATCAAATATAGCAAATTAATCAGGCGGTTTGAAATAAACTTTATAGACTAACACTGATGAAATTTAGAGACTTATTAAAGAAAGCTCTTAAAGAATAGTTTAGACTGAATAACTTGTCACAGCAATAGATGAAAGATTTTCAGAGGGATCATCTCTTCCATAAAGGGTATATTTTTTACTAATACTTTTAATAACATTTGAATCGAATTTTTTAATCCAAAATAAGCAAGCAGATGTCCCTTTTGAAATCAAAGATTATGCCATTTAGGGAAATATTAGTGCCAAATAAAGTTTATTGAATAGTGAAAAAAATGAGTTTTTCTAAAGTCAAGACCAAGAATTAATTAGTGATCAAACTATTTAAAATTAATAAATATCCATCCCTTAAAAAGATCCAAGAAAGTAAGAAATATTAGACTCGCTTTAATAAAATTTGAATTTTGTCATGTAAAAAAATATTCAAAAATAACAAGTCTCTCCGAGAGCAAACTAATTATTGTAGCAGTAGTAGTAATAGCTTCATCAAATGCAATAAAAGTGGAATAACTCATCCAGTAAAGAAGAATTTAATCAAGTGTAGTTTGATAATTACTTTTAATAAAATATCTAAAAGCAGCTTTAAAATATCAAATAAATTAAAGCTATGCAAAGCCCTTCTTAAAACTAACAAATAGCTTTATATCCAAACTAGGAGATGCATGCATCTTTATAACAATTATAATTAGATTAAAACTAAATGTAAAAAGATCTAATTCTTCATCACTAAGTTACTTCTAATTAAAATCAATAACCAAATTAAGAAATCAGTGAAACTCAAACAATACTTGAAAAAAAAAATCAAGGAAAAAATAGTTCTGATAGAAACTAATTTTAGGATAAGTAACAACAAAAGCCAAAAGATTACATGGATATTCATAAGCAAGTTGTATAAAACAGAGTAATAGGTTAAAATGCAATAATTTAAAGTTCAAATTAAAAAAATTAACAATAGAAATAACAGAATCATGAAGAGTAGAATTAAAATTAAGTGAACTAATATATACCCTTATACTAGCAAATTTAAAATTAAATAAATATAAACAACAAAGAATTATTGTAGAATTAAGCTTCGATTTAATAAATACAATCCAACTAAAGAGATAAATAGGATGTTTAAATGTAACTACAAACAGATCAAAATTATCAATTAAAATAATAACTTATAGAAAAATAAAAACAAATCATTTTAAAAAAATATGAAGAAGCAATTTTAAAAGAATAATAAGAACTGTAAAAATAGCAACAATTATAAAACCAAAGAAAAATTAGCCAAGATAAAAATCAAAGCTATGAATTAAAAAATAGAGAAAAAAGAAACAGTGTAGAAATATAAGAAACAGATGTAAATAATTAGGTATCACCTGCAAGAACAAAAACTGTTGATGAACACTCCTCAAATGGGGCCAGTCCTAAACATATTTATTTGAAACTAGAAAAATATAAATAGGAAAATGAGCACAGTCAAGAAACTATGTAAAATAAATAATATTTTAAAATTAATCTAATTAAATTATTTTAAATTAATTTTAGCTAATCCAACTAGAAGTTGAACACAGAAGGCAGTTAAAATTAGCCCTAAAGAGCTTCTTCATAAAAACAATCATCTTCTGAAAAGAATGTGCATAATACATAAAATTTTAGCAACAAAAACATTCAAAAAGTATAAACTTCTTATGGTGTTGTGGATAAAAAAACAAATGAATTATAAACAAACATACAGATGGGTTATTAATAATAGTAATAAAAAGATTTAAATAGCCAGGCTTTATTGAAGAAAGGTTCACCTTATTAAAACTAAAGCTCATTATAATTAATAAGGAGAATGATGGAGCAAAAAGACTTTAAAAAATTGGAAGTACCAAAAGACTTTGATAGCTCTGAAAAGGGCTATTAGGATTTTAGAGTAAGCTATGAAAACTAATATTCACCTGAAATAAAGAATAAAAAGAAAACATTTCAAAATGAAGATGAATAAAATAAAACTTAAGATAACTTAAAAAAAACAGAATCATCTGGCACAAGATAGAATAGTTTAGAGAATTAAAAATCTTAAGAAAACCAAAGCCATATTGCTAATGGGGGACTTGAGCAAAGCTTTCAAGATGATAAAAAGACTGATGTATCTATTTAAAGCATGTCTGTCACTAACCCTATGAAATTAAGTAATGCCTCTAGGAGTGGAAAAATGAGAACGAGCTAAGAGAGCTTGAAGAAGAGTTTTGAAGAAAGAAAAAAATACACTTTTGCTATAAACAATTAAAAATGCATCATTTTTACTCGAGACACAAGCTCATAATAATAATAATAAAATACTAATCTCAAAAATTCATAAATATAGAATTAGAGCTAAGTTAATTAAAAAATAGGAAGTGGTGTTACTAGCTAAGAAGATTTGTATTTTGTTTATGGAAGCTCTGAACAGATTTTGCAAAATAACTTAGCTTAAATCAATTAAAATACTTTCAATCAATAAGATCATTAATAATCTTAACATTTATAAAACTACTACAATCAACAGGTTTATGAAGACTAAGTTAGATAATCATAAATCCTTCAATATGAGGATGAAGAAGCTCTCTAGCACTAATAGTATTTGAGAGAGCAGGATTTACTTAACCAGCAGCAATTTGGATATAATCCTAATCAGCCATCTCCATAAGTATATGAGTACACAGAATAAGGATTTATGAAAACAAATCAAGTAGATAAAAACTCCAAAAATTTAAATCAAATTCCTATAATCCATGATTTTGAAGAAGCAAATTCTGAAATATAAAATATCGAGTAGTCATAGCTTCAAAGTGGTATTATGAGTAGCAACCACATGACTTTCGGACCTAGCTAATCAAAAAATTTAAAGCAGTAAATAATTCCTACATAACTAGAAAGTCTATAAGCAGAGCCTGGATAAGTATAATCCAGCGTTGTGAGTATAAATTAAATTCTCAAAATGAATTAAATTTAACCTAATTAAGGGATTAATTTAGAATCATATTAAGTGAGTAATATGCAATCGCCTGATAATCATCGCATTCAGCAAGGAGTTTCTTCTGTTTATTCTTCTATAGTCCATCTATCACCACAGTCTTAGAACTAATAAAATTAACTGAGAGGTCGTTTAGGTTCTAATAATATAAAACTAAATACCAGTACCGATACTTGTAATATGTCTAGAATATCAAATAAAACAGGAAACAATTTAACTCAAACGAGCAACAACCAAGGAAACTACAGACTGGCAAACTAAAAAATAAATACATCTAGCACTTATAAAATGTAAACTCAATAAAATTAAAGCTATATTAGTGCTGTTTCTAACTCCAATACAAATAATAACAGAAAGGATAATAGAACCTATACTTCTAATGATGAACACACTCCTTAAAGCTCCTCGTAAGTTAACAAAAAAGATTTTAATTGGTTAGACTATTCTTCATTTGATAGAAACAATATCTGGCTTAAGCTTAAGAACTAAAACAGGTAAATATTATAACAGGAGATGAATGAAAAAGAGAAAGTAGAGTGTACATTTAAGCCTTCATTAATTGCTTCTAAGAAAACATACACTTAATAATAATAAAATCAATCAAGAATTTAAACAACAAAACCTATTAGTTCTTACTCAACAAGTAAAAAAAATAATGTTAGAGATAATTCCGATAACTCAAGGCTTCTTGTAAATAAAGAGGGATTAAATTAAAACCCTACAGCAAATACCACAATTAACATAATTAATAACGGAGGAAGTTAAAATAACAGTTTGTATTAAATTGGAGCTAGTTCTCATGCAAATCTAGCAGCTGCTACAAACAACAAACTTACAAAACCTAACTTATTCTAATAAAATCTTTCTCCTTAATCAAAACCAGGGTATCATCAATAATTCTTATCTCAAGTTTAATCACCAAGTTCTCTGCACTAAGTTATTAAAAAGGCTTCAAGCTACAAATAAATAAATTAATTAAAGAAAAATATTTCAACTACAAACAATATTTATAGCGGAATCGCTTCTTCTTCTGTACCAAACAGTACATAGAATAGATTAAATACCTAATAAAGCTAAAAGAAGCTGCAGCCATATTAATAAAATAGACCTATTGGGATGCATTATTGAACATCATCAATCAATTCATAAATATAAAATAAACTGTATAAATAAATAAAAAATTTTCTGAAAGTCCTGACATATTAACTAATTAATTAAGTGATATAAATCAAATATTTTATAATTTATTTTCTTAAATCTTTAATTGTAATATTTAATTTAATAAATAACAATTTTGAATTTTGTTTTTAACTTTATCAGATTTAAAGTAATTAATTAATTTTATTATCAGATTTAAAATAATTAATTAGTTTTTAAAATTTATTATCAAGCTATTTCCAATCAAAAAATTATATGTTAATTAATTTATACAAATATAAAATTAAAATTGTAAAATAATTAAATAAATTTTTTTAAAATAAGGATTTTAATTTATTTATAATATAATTTGTAATATAAAATAAACTGCAATACAGAGGGGGAAAATAATTTATAAAAATGAATAAATCTTCAATTCAAGTTATTATTGTCTTGATTAGAGTTTTTTTCAGTTTCTTAGCTCTTCAGATATAAACTTTAGAGTTTGATGCTTGGTGAAAATACATAAGATTTAAGGAATTAACTTTTATTAACTACTTAATCTTAATTAGTTTCATCTAGATTATTGAAGATTGTATTTTCTTAAATATCATTTAAGGACTGGATAAAATACTATGGCTATGTGTTTTCAAATGTTATTCTCTTATTCTTTTCTAATACTTCGGCCTCACTGTAATTTTAACTACTTAAAAGTAAATTACTAGCTTCCTTTTTACACTCTTAAGTGTTTTTAAAATCAATTTTTGAGGGAGAGTGAGATCTTTTAGATTCATCAAAAATACAAATTAAGTTATCTTTCTTTTAGTCAACCCTTTCACTCAACTAATTTTAATTAAATTCGATTTAAATAATTAATCTATATAAAATTTTAATTAATTTTAAATAAATAAATGATAAACTTTGCAGCTAAAATTTAGAAAATAAGCAATTAAATATTATTTACTTGAAGTTAGTTATTGTGAGAATCTATTGTTTACTTATCGCAGTGGAGGTTCTCATCAGAACTTCTATTTGGGCTTGCTTAATGCTTATTTTTTTTACCTTAAGGTGAAATACAATTCAAAGAAATTATTAAATCAACTTGCTGATCATCTTATATACAATTTCTTTATGTTGATTTTTTTGTTATTGGTGAAACTCCATGAAAATTTAAAGAATTAGATCTTTTTTTACAATACGATTGCTCTTATTACTATTGTTATTTAATCATATCATTTATTATAAATTATTAATATGTAGTAAAATCAACTAGGACATTACTTGTGCTACTTCTTCTATCAATAGATTAATTAGCATCTTATTTATTTCTATCTTAATTAATTTTATCATTTTAATTTTCATTTACTTAATCCTGGTCACTCTAGATGATTTAATTGAACTCATGAATATTAAAATTTTCTATACAAGCATTTGTTGAATTAGCTTTTATTTTATCTTAACTTTCTTAGACTATGTTTTTAGCAAATTAATTCTAGCATTAATTTTAAAACTCTGAATATTCTTATTGATTATCCATATTGTTCACTGCTTTATTTAGCTTTAAATATAATTGATTAGGAGACTGTATACTTTATTATTTGAATAACTGGTAATTTTAATTGAGATCTATATCTCTGCTTTTTGGAGAATTTATATTTATAGAATTTATGAGTTGTTAGTCTTTTTAAAATCCCTATATTTAATTAGTTCTACGCCTTTATTTAATAATTGATTTCGGAGATGAATCTTTAAATAATTCTTATTTGCTAGTTGGAGATTTACTGCTCATATTAAATATAGTTGAAGAAAATCTATTATTACTGATAAAATTTGAAGGGCTTTCAATCAAACTTCTTCTAGGTTAATTAAAGTCCCTTTTGATATAAGATGGCTGTCTTTTTTTAACAGGACTGTTGTCGTTTGTTGTTATTTACTTTTTATCAACTTCATAGTGAACAAAATTTATAAGTGAAACATCTTTCGAAGATTTTTAATTTTTATTACTGAATTAATTGTTAAGTTTATTCACTTCTTCTTAGATCTTAGAGTCAATAAAAGCAGCGAATAAATCCTTCCATTCGTTTAATTTATTTAAATTTAAAAGCTTAAAATTTGATTTTTAACAGAAATTATTATTATTTTCTATGATACTATTTATTGTTTTATTCTAATTTTGCAAAATCATTTTTTTAAAATCTGCACATTACGAATCAGCTTGATTGACTATATATATATTTATTATAAAAAATAAATTTAAAACTTTACTTAAAAACATCAAAATTACCATAACTGATTTAAAAGTTTTTTTTCTCATCTCCTTCTAATTTAATTTTACTCATTGTATTAAAAATTTAATTTTAATCATTGTTAAAAATAATCTACCTAAGCTTATTTTAATAACTTGCTAGTTACATAATTTAGCTAATAGATAATTATTATAAAATTCTAATTTTTGCTTAATTAAAATATTAAAGCTTGTTGATTTCATTTTGTTAAGCTTTTTTAAGGTTTTAAAAGATACTTCTTAATAAATACTTCAATTAATACTAAAAATATCCTACACGATAAAGTTGTTTATTTTTTATTTTATTTTCTTTTATATTGATATGTATTTCAGAAAAATCTTTTTCTATTTTATATTCTCCTATCCTTCGATCATCTTCTCTTAGCAGATTAGAAGGAATTTCAAAGTTTTTATTTATTGTATCTAAAATTATGTAGTGAAATATATAGCTTTCATAAAATTATTAACATAAATAGAAGATTATTATCATAAATCCAGCAGAAGAAGAAATTACCATGAGAAACTATCCAATATTACTGACAAATACTGTTTCATATTGAGCTTCAATCCCACTTATAATGATATCCTATGATAAATAAACATCAGATATATCTTAGCTAGTATAAGTTCTTTTATTTGATTGTCTATATCTTGTACCTCTGTCAATTAATTTTTAAGTGTAATAAGCAAATATATTTTCCTCTCTTGTTTTTAAAGTGATTTGGTCTACTTCTATATCTTGTTTAAGTGCAAAGTTATTTTAAAAGTCTAAATTCCTAATGTCAATAAAGTATTTAAATAAAGATATTTTAAAATTTAATAATTTATTACCAGTAATATATTTTTTTCTACAAAGAAGTTTAATTAGACTATCCACTAGCCAATTGTGATTAAACAAAAATAATATTCAATTAAAAATCTTTGAGCTTATTCTTTGATAGAATACTACAATTTTTGCAATTCTTAATATTAATTCTAAAGATATTTTGTATATCTCCTTCAAAGTTTTAGATCATTTAATTTGAAATGTTGCTTATTTATGGGCAAATTAAATACTCAGAAATATAATTTATATCCATTTAACCCTTATTTAGATTTTAAAAATATTATAATTACTACTGGTTACATTAAGACACTGACATCTTGAGTGAATTTAATTCTTTATCATTCGGCTTATAGTTAAGAAATGTTGTAAATTGATTGTAAAGAACTTCAATCTCAAATACATCTGATAGCTCCTATAATTTGAGATAATTTTATTCCTTACTTATTAAAATTGCAAACTGTACTGAGCTAATCTCTTCAACACTAACATTTGCTTAATTAAACTCTAAATGATTAAGTTATGTTGATGTTTTTTGTGTTAAAGTTTAGAATATTAAGATTACTAATACTGCCATTCCAAATAAAAATATTGTGCATAAACTACCCAAATAAGATTATTTTTTATTTCCTAAAAGTAAGTTTTTAGACTCACTTTGCATTAAATCAAATTTTAGAATAAATTTTTTAAACCAACTTTCGCTATTGCTCATTTTATAAAAATAAAGAGAAATGATTCTTTTTTTTTGAGCTTATTTCTTTTACTTTATTAATTTAAAAATCTTAATTATTGCAAAAATATCATAAATTAAACAAAAATAATAATTTGATAAGTTAATAGTTAAAAAATTAATAATCATTATTTTTTATGGTGAAAATAAATCTTTTTATTTTTTATCTTTAGTTTTGTAATACTTAATAAATTTGAAGAGAAATTTTAAAACCATTCAATTTATTACTTATCGTTCTTCAATCTCTTCTGGTAAAAAATTAAATATAGACTTTTCCCCTTTAGCATTTAATGATTAAAATTAATATAATTTACCAACTTCTAACTCATTTATTTACAATTTTTAAACAAGCATTTATGGATTTATGCATTTTGAAGCATAATCTAATAAACAAAGAGCTAAAATTCTTTTATTACAAATTATAATTTAGGACTTATGTTAGCAATAGAAAAATATTCTTATTTAATAATAAGTAAAATAAACTATTTAGATAATAGCCTATATTTCGAATTTTTATTTGGTAATATGTACTTTTTAAACAGCGGAAGATTGCCACTATAACTTAAGTAAATAGTCATTTTATAAAATTAATACAATTTAGTTTATTAATTTTATAAACAAAATATTAATATAAAGGTAATTTAAAATATTACAAAAAATATTTTAAGGAGAAAATAATAAATCTAAATAAATACTAAAATTTTATTTGGTCTCCTTCAAAATTAATGTTTTAAAAATAAAGAAATCTAAATTTAATTTCAAAATAATAATTTAATAAAATGTCTTTAAATAAGAATTTTACAATGCTTAAATTTTTTTTAACATAATTTTATTTTATTTGAAGATTTAAAAATGTTTCTGAATAAAAAATGAAATTAAAAATTTTTCAAAGATAAGATGAAATAAAATTATTTAATATTTTTGCTACTAATTTTTATAAACTATTTTTTTAAATAAGCTTAAATGATTTAAATTGAAAATAAAATGAATTAATCTTTCTATTTTATTTTTGTTAAAATTATTTAAATTAACTTATTATTAATTATCAATTTATTTAAATTTTTTTGAATAAATAACATAACAAAAATTTTCAATAAAATATAAATTAATCAATCTTAAAAATTACAGAATAATTGGTTCAGATATTTATGAAATACTGCAAATAAAATAAAAATAAAATTTAAGCAAAATAAAATGTGGCATGTGTAGCATTTATAGAAAGGCAAAGTATTTGATGTATTGAATATGTATGCATATTTTGATATTTATCTGTTTCATTAATTTAAATTTTGGTTTTTTTTATATTGGATATGTTTTTATTAATTTATTAATTATTTGTCAGTTATTTATTTATTTATTTATTTGTTTATTTTATGTTTAATTTATTTAATTTTTTATTTTTATTAATTTAAATTTATTTAATTTTTTTATTTTTCAGAGTTTTTTTAATATAATATTATAAGATTTGTTTGAGTCTAAGTAGCTAGGGTTAGTTAATATAATAAATTGATAAGATTTTAATAAAATATTTTTATATTATAGTGCGGCTTTAACGATATTATTCCTTTAAAAAGAGAAGATTTGTTTTTTTTAAGATTTGTTTTTTTAAATATTTTAGGATGAATATTCATTTAGAATAAATCAATTACGGATTAAAAAACTTTTAATATTTTTTTATTAAAGAGAGAAGGTGAAATTTTGACAACGAAACAGCGAACTATTGTTCAGCACACCTCTTCAACTTTTAAAACAGGTTAAACTAATAAGAATCGGTCCGGGATTGGCATTGTAGAAAGGGCCTTTCGGGATTTAAAATTTATTTCCTTAAAAACTAGTGATTCTTATTGTTTAGCTGTAGAGGGTTTGTTGTGCTCTCTGTTTGTGAATTCCTAAAATTGAAAACATTGCGTAAAATATTATGGGGATCTCGATATTTCAGGGCCGATTGATTATAAAAACTTTTTAGTTCGCGTTTTCATTTTAGGGGTTTAAGATTGATTAGCACCAAAGCCACTATGTCTATCTTCAAAGATCCTATTTATTTGTAATTAATAACAGATTAGCTTTTATTTAAGTAATTTTATATAAATTAATAAGAAAAATAAATAAATCTTAGCCATTTTAGAATTAATTTTTAGGTTTTAATTAAGAGTCTTGGTTGGTGTTGTCCTTCATTTTTAACTTTAAATAGATGATGGTATCAAAATAACTTCTGAGTGCTTAAGCATTAGTTTTGTTTTGGTGAAATATTTCATTTTAATAGAAGTATGAAATTAGATGCTCTTTGAGGAATTAGGAGAGGCAAGAAGGATACTGTCAGATGAATGTAATAGAATGAGGGAAAGATTTTACTCTATTATCAAATATTAATGCGTTTCAGCACCATAAATAACACCCTGCAAAAGGCAATGATTATATAAAATCATTAAAACCAGGCTTTATGTAAAAAAACTTAATCCTTAAAAATTTAGCAGGACATTAAATTATAGCTGAGTACAATACTTGATTCCGTATCTCATTCTGAACTCATGGCAGATTAAAGATTTCTCATTAGAATTAAATCTCGATTTCTAACTGTACTCACTTTAATCAATCGGGATATATTAATGATGCTCTCTTTAAAGGGGAAAAGGGTGCTCTATAAACCGTGCTTTAAATAATCCTTAAAAAACTAGTTTTTTAAGAGTTACACCATTAAACTGTTGGTCCTTTACCATTTTTGTTCATTTTATATTACAATCTTCTTTAAAAATAGTTTCTTATTTTCTCAATTGAAAAACAGATATCCTTTTTATCTTATTTTTTTTAATTAATTAAATTATATTTGAAGCTTAGTTAATATTTCATAATTTCTTATTCCCTGTAAAAAAATATAAATAAATAATTGTTTTTTCGTTCTTATTATTTTTACAAAAATATATTTTATATTAGTAGAAATTAAAATGGTATTATTTTGTTTGTTGGTTTTTTTTCTTTATAAATTATATAAAAAAACTATTTAAAAATTTAACAATAAAGTTAAATTAAAATATTTTTTTACACATATTTATTTATTTATAATTTTAACTTGTTTAATGCAAAATTTGGTTGATTATAAACGAATTAAATAATTTTTGTTATAAATATTTTGATTGACATCAATTATTTCTAAATAGAAAATTTATTATAGGATACAAATTTATGTCAAAGCATTTATTAAACACAAGCTTAAATATGTATGAGGATTTAGACAATCCTCAGAAATCTTTTACTCCCAACAAATTTTATATGAATTTGCACATTTAAGGCCCAATATACAATACTAAGCTGTACTAGGATAGGGTAAATAATACAGGAGTCAGAGCTTACTAATTATAAAATAAAATAATAGATGACGAAGCTAATCAAAAAACGATTGATCAGTATAAATAAAAACTCAGATCTATTCAAAATTCAAGCCATAATAGTTAGTAAGATGATACTAGGAGAAATTCTTTTAATTATTAAGATACATTTATGAGATATTAAGATGATATAGGTCATTCTAACATCAATTCACCTTAAATATAAAAGTATGTCAGCAAATAAAAGAACTTAGCTGAGACTTTATTAGAAGTAACAGATACTAAACTACCGCCAGGACTAACCAAAAGGACAATTAAAGATTATAAAAAGAAAAATAAAAAGGAAAATAATTAAGTGACTAATGAAAAAGTTTACGAAGCATACAAACATCATTCTTAGCTTTTTTAACAGCAAAAAAACTTTTAATAAATACATGATGGCAGGCTAAAATCTCCTCCTAAAGATATAAATAGTAAATAATAAGTTTTTATGCATCATGAAATAGATTTTTATTAAACAAATGAATGATTATCATAAAATTAAATATTTTTTAACAAAGCTATAGAAAGGAGAAGGACTGTTTCAGTTAAATAAAGACCCTCAACAGATTAAAGAGGTTCAGTTGAATATTATAGTAACTCTAACAAGATAATAAATAGGAATTAATATACAAGTTAAAACGTAAGGCTAAAACCTCTTTAAACAATAAATTTGAATATATCATTTAATGGTAACACTGCTAATAATGCTCCTAAAGAAGCCCTAAAAGAAGATAGCACATCTAATTAGAATAAGTTTTTTTTAACTGCTCCTTAAAAGCAAAAAAAGATAAAACTATTGCCTTTAACTAAGATATTTTTCCTAAACAGAATTAACAAATTTAGTGAAATAAAAAATAATTTCATAAACTTTGATTTATCTCCTTTTATATTTTCCAATTTTAAGAAAGAAATTCAGTCTTCAATAGACTTAGAAGTATTAGAAAAAGCCTATCCATATATTTAGAAGATATTAAATTTGAAGTTTGTAGACGAGTTTTATAGTATACTATCTAAAAATCCTGAAAAAAAACGTGATTTTGAGGAGATGAAATTAGGTTTTTCAAAAAAAGATATTTTAAAAATATTTAATGACTTTGAAACCGAATATATAAGTGAAAAAAAATTGTTTGAGAGGGTCATTTACTATTTTAT
Source organism: Tetrahymena malaccensis 436 (assembly GCA_000231845.2). NCBI lineage: Eukaryota > Ciliophora > Oligohymenophorea > Hymenostomatida > Tetrahymenidae > Tetrahymena > Tetrahymena malaccensis. The sequence continues at coordinate 137,852 of AFXY02001528.1, read as the reverse complement.
TCCAAGCACAAAGTAAGAATATATATATTAAATAATTATATGCCTGCTTTAGCTATATATTTTATTATCTAAAATACCCTCTTTTTTTCAAAATAATTTTAAAAACATTAAAGTTTTTTATTTGCTCAACTAAAAATAGGTACAGAGAGCAAATAGTTATTGACTTAATTGGTTAAATAAATAATATAGGAGACAATTCATTGAAAAACTATTAAAATATTGAATGCATTTTTGATGTTAATGGAAGGGAAATCACAGATATTCTTTAGTTACATTTTTAAACTATGATTCTTTTAGGCGGAGAAAAAGAAACTATGAAAAGAAATTAATTTTTACGTGATTTAGAGAATTTTATTGAGGTACAGCAAAATCAGTAGTTTAGAGATACATTAAAAAATAAAGCATAAATAAATTTTGATACTGCCCATTAAGTTTCATAAAGTCCATATGATTCACCTAAAAAAAATAGAAATAATTCAACTAACATTAGGAGTTTAGCTTAAACGAACAGTGTTGCTGAATAAAATCATAGATTTTATGGATAAAAAAGTTAATCTTTCTATCAAGAAAACTCAATAAATTAGCACTCCTTTAGCTAATATGCATCTTCTCCAACTAACTATGTAAATAAATAGATAATATGTAAATAAATATTTTAACATTTTTTATTATCTCTCAATAAAGAGGGGAGAATCAAGAAATGTTCTAAATGAAAGAGAGAGTAGTATTTTGGGAAAAAATTCATCAAACTACAAACTTAATTCTATTTTGTAGGAAGGAAGTGTAGATTATTATGGAAATAAATAGATCAACACAGGAATAGTTAATTACTTAAAGAGGAAGGCTAAATCGAATGTTGAGTACAGCAAAATGAAAACAAAAGAATTAGTTCGAATTAGAAATATTTATCCTTAACTCACAAATAAAGATATTTTTAGATACTACTCTGAATTTTAGTCATTAATCAATTTAAATGAAGGGTTTGAAAATGCTTAAAATTATTTAGACAAAATTTCTAAAGGATCAGATCTAATATATGCGATGAATTTTTTTACTTTTTGTACAAGTTTTAAAAGCGGTACACATACTCCTATAATTAATAGTATTCTTAGAGCAATAGGCATTGACGTTGAGGTATTATTTGCATTTATTTTTGTATTTATAATCATAGAGAATAAATTTTCTTATATGCTGAATAATCTTGATTTTACTTTATTTGGGAAAATATTTTTACATATAAAAAAAATTGATTTACTTAAATTAAAAATAAAAATTAAGGTGGCTGATAGAAACAACATAAAACTATCATGGGATAAGTTTTTAAATTTAAGGGTTTTAATGGAATAAAAAGGTGAAAAGGAACATATTGTAGATTTTCTGTAAAGACTATTTGACCCTAAAAGAATTGGTATCATTACAAAGCAAGAATTCTTAGAAATATTGCAAACTTCTGAAAAACTAGTAAATGAAAGTGGAGAAGAAGCCAAGTGGTATGCCCACTAAATGTGGAGCTATTTTAATAAAAACAATTTCATGAATGAATATGTTGAATTAAAATTAGACTAAATTTAATAAAAATACGATGAGCATAAGTATAGTTACTAATTTTTCTTGAGTTGGATATTAAATAATTTTGATGAATCTCTATAATTAGAACTAGATAACTTCTGAGTTTTTAATTCAAGGGTATAAAATATAAAATATCATTATTATAACTCATATTGCCCATTCATTAAATCTTTTAAATTATACACTTTTAAAAAAATGTAAAACTCATTCTTATATATTTGAATGAAATTAAAGAATAAATGTATTTATTGACTCAGAAATATGTAAATAGCTATAAGTAAAATACTAATATAACAGATAAGAATTTGTATAGATTATTTAGATTTATCTTCTTAGATAATCTTTAATTAATGTTTACTATTGGTATAAAATAAAGATTTGCAAAAAAAATATATTCATTAATTGATTGATAATTAATACATCAGAAACTCAATAACTAAATAATAAATTATGATTTGTTTTAGATATTTATTTATTTATATGTTATAGAATAAAATCTTTAAATATTTGTTTTTAAGGTTCTATCTATCTATTTATCTAAGACTCTGAATTACTTAATTAGTTTATGAGCAACTTATAAATATTAATACTAATAATAAAAATAAAGATTTAGAGTAGATTTATAATAATTTGTTTAGGAAAAATAAACTAGCCATTAAATGTTAGTTTGTCTGATTAATGCTTGTTAGTTATTAATGAGTTGTTTTATAGTCTAGGTTTATTTATAGCTATTTTAATTAGTTTTGTAAAATTTAATTATATAGTAGTTTTATTTATTTATATTTATATATATATATCTTCTGGCTAACTGGCTATCTGCTGCTGATAAGTGTGTATGTATGTATGTATGTATGTATTTATGCTTGAATATAATTCTTTTGTTTGTGAATTTATTCCAAAATTAATGATTCATGATACTACTATGCGTCTTTATTTTATTATTTTATTGATTGATTTGAGACTAAATTTATCAAGGAAATAGAAAAGATAAAATGCTAATTTATTTTAATATCAGCTGCATGCTTGCTAATATTCATAGTTCTATATATTAATAATATAAGAAGAAGACTATTTGTATAATTAGATGTTTAGTATTTATTTATGTTATCTTAGTATAAGTCAAAGAGTTTTAAAATTGTTTATACAGTATCACCCTTATTAACTTATTTTTATAGGAATTTCAGATAATGTATGATCAGATAGTTACAAATTTTATTAAGTAGTTTCTATATTTGAGCATTCACCTAATTTTAATTTTTATTCTGACTATTAGTCTTGTATCTAAGTGTCAATCGTTTGGATTTCGCTAGGTATTAAGTTTATACAAGCACTTTTATCTATAAAATTCTTATTTTAATCAAAGCGGATTGGTGAATTTGATTAGGTAGGCCAAGAATAGGTTTCTTAGATTATTTACGTGTTTTCATTTATTAGGGGGAACGATTGTAGTGTTTTATTTGATTAAGTATATTGCATATTTTCCTCCTAATCTATTATGAAATATCTCTCATTTTTACCATTAGCATCTTCCTCCTAAAAAATTTTTTGTTATCTTCTTGTCTCAGATAAACAATAGCCATTGCCATCTTTGAAATTAATTGTTTATTGGAACTTAACCTAGTCTATATCGCTTAAATCAATATTTCTATTTCGAACAGGTGATTATGAATTTTAAATGTGCTTTGCAAAACAAAATTCCTAAGATATATTTTTATTTAGAGAAAATTCAATAGATTTTGGAGAATCTTGAGTAGAGTTTTAACAAATTTAGAAATCACTGCATTTAAATGAATCGTTGTTTTCTTTATCGAATTTGTCAAAGAGTAATGGGCATACCTTTTTTTAAGAATTTTAAAATTTAATGAGTATATTTTAAAATATTCAAGTCTCTTTTCATAAAATATATACTAATTTAAAATTTTTTACGTAATGCTTCAAAGAATTTAGATGTGTTTCTTCAGTTGGTTAAGATTGAATTCTTTCGAAATAATAGGTGAAGTTATTTTCTTCAGAAAACGCCTTTGCTTTTTCTTATATTTCCTTTTAATATTTAAATAAAATTGAATTACTCAAAAATAATTATTTTTTGACTTGAAAAATTATTTTTGTCAAGAATATAGATAAATGGGAGAGGTGTTGAAAGAAAAAATACACTAAAATGAAGTAATAATTTTTATTTAGAGTACGTATCAAAATAAAATTTAAAAGAAATTTTTATGAAATTAAATTGTGAATATCGTGCTAATTTAAATTTGGTCCTCAATTAAAATTCAAGCTTATAATAAATTAAAAGTTGTGAAAATAGCTATTCATTTAGTTTCTAAAAAGCAATTAAATAAATAAATAAATTTGATAAGTAATCAAATTTAATTTCTTAGCTATTTAAGTTCATTAAGTAAATTTAATTTTGTGCTTCTCTAATTAAATTACCACAAAAAAAATATTCTCTTTTCTCAATTATATGTAACAAAAATAATTTTTACCTTTTATTCATTTGAGTTTTGCGTTGTAATTCCAATTAAAATATATTTTGCATTAGGAGCTTGAGCTTTTGTTTTTTAATATGTGGTTTTAACATCGTCAAGAGATTTAGGATCAGAATCGTTATATAAAAATATGAAAGTGCTCACTATTTTGTAATAGACCTCTAATATTTATTTTAAAAATATTTAAATGATTGTTGATAATAAAAAAGTATTTTCTTATCTTTACTGCTTGCTCTATTGCTAAAAAGCAGTGGAAAAAAAATTTATAAATAGAAAAGAGAGAGCGAATGCTGTTAATGAAGCTCATATTTGTAATTTATTTTTTGGAGATTTAGGAGTTTGATTTATAAACATGCTTTTTAGTAAATTCCCCAAGAGTATGAGTGAAAAAACAAAAAAATTTATTAATTTATTTTTATTTATTTAAAATTAAATACTTAGAGATATTCAAAATACTGAAAATTTTTGATTAAAAAATGTTTAAAAAAATATATGCTAGTAAGAATGAAAAACTTTTTATTTGATGACATTACACTGGATTTATATTAATTTAAATGTATTTTCTTTAATCATTACCAATTTATAATTTTGATGTTTTGCGATTAAAATTCTATTAACTACTTTAGAAGTATTTAATCTATGTATATTTTTAAACCAAAATTAGTAATTAAAAATTATATTTAATTTGTCTTAGCTTTTATTAAGTAATCCATTAGCTTATTGATTGATTGGTTGGCTCGCTGGCTTGATTCAAACCACAATCTTACTTAGAAGTGTTTGTTTTGAGATGAGCATTAAAAAATAAAAAAGATAAGATTTCAAAAAGAAACTTACATTCAATTATCCATTCATACTGCATGGTAGATAAATTCTAAATCCAAAGACATATTTTATATTCCTATTCGCTTTTTGATAGTTTATGTATCATCAAATCAAGAGAATAACTTGCATTCAATTTACTAGGAAATTAATTATTTGTAAACATTTCGGATAATAGTTCTGTCTTTCCAATTTTAGATTCACCTATTATCATAACATTTGTCTTTATTTATTTTAAATTCACAGAAGAGCTTCCATTAAAATTTTCATAGTTACAGTATAGGTTTTCATCGAAAGACTCGCTAGTTTAGCTCAAATTTAATTTTTTTCTTCTCCCCCAGTTATTTGAACTGTTAAAATATTCGTTTTCATAAAATCCATTTTCATTTTTTTCACTTTGTTAACTCTCCTTTATTCTTATGCTTTCTTCATCATCATCATCGTCATCACTACTATTGTCACTGCTACCACCACTGCTACTACTATTTTTATCACTATCACTGCTATTTCCAGATCCACTTTTATCATCATCGCTTAAGCGATCATCATTTTCATCACTTTAGTCACTATTTTCCTTATCTTCATCATCTACAACATCCTCTGAAGACTATGTAGGCGACGATGTAGCAATGTTATTTGGTATTAATAGTGTACCATTATTTATACTGAATGAACGTTTTCTGACTTCCAAAAAATCTACTTCATTATTTTCTTGCTATTCTACTTCTTCTTTCTATGAAGCTTTTGACTACTAACCCTCTTTTTCTTTAGCTTATTTTTTATGCTTATGAGTCTTAACTCTCTCATTTACTTTTTCACTATCAGCATTTTAATCTGAGTTCTTACTTTTTTTGCTAAACTATTCTGCGTCATTTAAATGGAAGGGGTCAAATGCACCTGCTTCCATGACATAATTTGTCATTAAATCCTTTAGTTAAGGACTAAAACTTTTTTATTTTTTATTTTCTTCATATAAATCGATATTATTTTTTGGTTCTGATACAGGTTTACCAACACTTTTATTTTGCTTATGATGATAATGATTATTTTTTTTAGAGCCACCTGAGTATGAAATTTTGGATTCTTCCTTTTGAGCCTCTTTTTCTGCCTTCTATATTTAGTAAATAATGTAATTAGAAACAATAAAGGTTTACTTTAAAGATGTTTTATTGCCATATATTTTCATAACTATCAACTATTTTAAGATATAAAGTGTATAGCTTAAAAATTATCTTAGAATACTAAACTCAATATACTTTCAAATAAAAAAGAAAGCTGATTTTGCTCTTAATAAAACCTAATAAACAAACAAACTAAAATGGAAGTTTGTAAGGCATAAGCTTGATAAACTATGCACACATCTTTTAATAACATCTTTCTAATAATTATTACCAAGTAATACTCCTCACAGGAACGAGCGTAAAACGCTTTACTCCTAATTCTCATATGCTGACGTTTTAGTTTAGATAGATTTTAACTCTTTTTGAATTACAAATTAATATATTTTTGGGCCTCTGTATTAATTAATTAATTAGCAAAGTTTTTGTTTAATTAATGACTTTGTGGTAGTATAATTTCTTTTACTTTATTTAACTATGAATACTTATTTTTTGTTAATTATTATACAGAAAAATTAAAATTCAATTATTTTTTTGTTTTTTTTGTTATTTTGTTTGATTTTTTGTTTGTCTGTTTGTGTCCATGCCTTAAGCATTTATTTATTAATATTTTAATGAGATCATAAAAAATTAGTTAAATTTCTTTTTAGCTAACTAACTAAATTATTAACAAGCTATGATAGAGACTGATATGTAGCAAGCAGCTCATTTATTTTTAGTATTATATAATTCTAAATTACATTCATTTTTACTTATTTTATAATGATTTATCCAAAAAGACCTATTTATTTTACTTTTTACATTATTTATTATTCATTAACTTTGCCTCAAAGTAAAAAACCATATGTCAGAAGATTAATTTTGATCATTTCTGCACATCAAAAATATAATTAATTTTAATAAATATCAAGCACATACTTAAACAAGCATTTTTAAAATAAAATTTTCAACTCAATCAATAAATATATTCTTAACTTTCTTATCAAGGATATAAATTTATAACTAATTTTCTTTTTTATTTTATGATGAATTTATGATTATAAATAGTACAGATTTAAATAAAGATTATTTGTTGATTCTAATTTAATTCACACATAAATCATTTCTTTTTTAACTTTTATCTCTAAAGCTTACCTTTACTTTCTTTCTGTTCAAATTCTAATTTTAGAAAAAATTTTTATTCTTAAAACTTTATAAAAAAATATTCCTTTGAAATATTTCAAACCAACTTTTTATATCAGATAATAAATAAGCATTATTTATTTCTTAAAATTTTAAATTAATATAATTTTGATAATATAGTTTTTTTTAGATAAATTATTTGAAAAGTTTATTCTAAATTATCAATTTTACAAAATAATAATTTTAGTTTGATTTTTATGATAATTATTTAACTAAATATTAATTTTGTCTTAAGAAGTTAAAAGTTGAAATCAATGAAATGACTACAAAATTAGTTTAGCTGGGTAAATAAAATATCTTCTTTCTTATTAAAATTTTAGAAGTTTTAGACAAAATACATTTTTTATAAATAGTAAATAGGTAGATGAACGCTGGAAAAGAGTATATATTTATTTCTATTATACTTTAAATAGAGCTATTGCTTTGTTACTTAAAATTAAACAAAATTGGGTTTAAATTTATTAGTTTATTTATTGTTTGCTATTTTAAATTGAGAAGACACTAATACAATTTAAAATTGAACATTTTACTTATTTTTTCTAAAAAATATTATTTTAAGTTACAGTTTAATTTCTTTATCAATTTAATAAAATAATTGAAAAAAGCCAGTTCAAATTTATTTTTCAAAAATCAACTTTATTAAGTTAACAAATATCATAATTGAAATTAAAATAAGATTTTTTTTATTTTATGATGAAATTAAATTTGATTTTTTAAGTAAAAAAGAAAAATTTTAGTTATATAGATAGTGTAATATCTAAGCAAAAAATTAAATTAATAAAGTTTAAATTATTTACAAGTAAGAGTAAATGTTAAAGCTTGCTTTATGTTTTAGTTTTTAAAATTAATTGTATAATAAATATAATATTTACATCAAATATAAAATAAATTTGTGTCATTTGTTGTATAATTTTTATTAAATTTACAAAATAACTTAATGAAAATTTTATGTTTTGTTTGTAATTTTTTATTTCACATTTTAAGCTTGATGGGAGGCTATTCTTCATGCTTATCATGAATCGAATTAGGTTGAACATTATTTATTGGTTAAAACTCATTTTCTTTTCTATAATTAGATAGTTAAGAACCAACTTGACTACCTTCATTTTGCATCTACTATAATAATTAAGAATTATGGGATTGTTAAAGCGAAAATTTGTTCATATTAGATTGCTACGGTTCATCATTAACATCAACTTAATTTTCTTATGTGGCCATTATTTAGTTCTAATTATTATAGTAATCTTAGTTATCAGAAGAAGTTTGTATAGGAGATGTTGATATTTTTTTATTTGCATTTTAAAGAGCCTTTGTCCCAATTAAATACAGTTTTCCATTATGTAAACGGAGTCTAAGAGCTAAACTATTTACATCATTATCACATTCTTCTCTTATAAATTCCTAAGCCTCATCATATGGTATTTCTATAATTTTTAATTCCTAATTTTCAACATGTTCAGCTAATATTATGAGATGGTTATCTTGTTGACGAATTTCGAGCTAGAAAAATTCCCCACTTATCTTTTTAGGCTTTCTGAAAAGGATAACTGTTGTCTCATTAGGTGGATATAAATATGATGAAGCATAACTACTACTAGCATGCTGTGCAGGATATTTGTCTGGTGAAATGCTATTACTACTTTTATTTAAATTAGACTCTACTGCTGATTTTTTCCTTTTAGTTTAAGTACAATTCTATGAATTACTTTTAGATCTACCATTACGGCGAGATAATTATTCTCTACTACCATTAGATTTAATATTACCACTATAAAATGTAGTGTTACGATTTTTCCCATTTCCATTATTAATTCTAGAGTGTTTTGTGCTACTTGGGTTAGAGTGTATTACAGGCATTCTATCTTTGTAACAATCTTAGCTTCTCTCGAATGAAGAATTGTTCATTTATAACATATTACTATAATTTTGCTGCTCAGAGAAATGGTCTTCTTAAATTGAGCTTATATTATTTTTGCTATTTAGTTATTTAGGAGGTGAATTTTTTTAGCTTTTCTAGTTGCTTTATTGTTAAATTGTATTGTTTTAGCTATAAAAATTCTGAGATGTCATTGGGTATTTATTTGAGCTAGATCTAATTTAAGAAGTATTTGGTCTTTGAGGTTATTAATTTTAATATGAAATCCTTTCTGGAGAGTAGTTTCCACTATTGTTGACATTCGTATTTCCATTAATGTTAATAAAACCTTAATTGCTTGTTTTATATGGCTATTGAAATGACTGATTATGTTGCATAATAGATCCATCTTTAGGAGTTTGAAATAAATTAAGTGGATATGAAGATATCTTTGAAACCATTTCTTGATTTTTCTGGAAATCTTATTCCCACTACCTTACAGAGTAGTTACTCTTTTGGTCTTGAAGTCTTCGCAAAAACTAAAAGTTATCTACTTAAACTTTTTGAACAAATCGCTTTCTATTTTATATATTTAATGATTTAGGAGATCCTGGTCTATTATTTAATTATATTGTGTTTTTAGCCATAATATGAGTAATCTTTTCTAAAAGTATACGATTTTCCCTTTCTATTTCAGTGTAGCGACTCTCATGCTATTATTCCTTTTTCAGTCTATTTAGCTTATAATCGACTGAATAGTTTTAAGGAGTCTTCTAACGAAACGTCGATTAAATATTATTTATCTTTTAACGATGGATCTCTCTTTTCCTTTCTAATTCTTTATCTACACAGATTTTATTAAAAATTGGCTACGCTCTGTACATGCTCTCCTCTAAAGTTTATATTTTGTGATATTTCAGATTGCTAAAATCTAATCAAATAAGAGTTTTAAAAATTATAATCTATGCTTTTCTGAAAGTCTTAAAATTTTTGCAATTTATCTCTTTAATAATAACAAAACTTAAATATTTATTTTTTGTATTTTAGTTGTTAAAATTTACCTGCTTTTAGTTATAAGAATGAATAGTGGTTAGCATTTCTAATAAAATTTATAATTTATCAATTCATGGATATTAAATGATCTTTATATTAAATGGAATTTATTATTTAAAGTCTTATGCCTGCCCTTCTCATAATATTTAGTTAGTTATATAGCTTTATTTTTATACTAATATAAATGAAGTATACTAATAATGTATCATAAAAATATCTTTATATATATCAAATCAAAAACTAAAATTATAAATTAAATATGTTTATTTATCAAATTATTAAGAAAAATTAAGTAAGGAAGGATTCAAATTTTATTTTAAAATAAAATTGTTTTTTTAATTTGCAAATTTAATAAAAAAATCTTAATTTAAATAGTAAGTTTAAAGATAATTAAAGTTACCTTTGAACATAAATAGTTCTTAATAATTTTTAAATGAATTCTTTATTTAAATTTTTACATTCTCTCATAGCATTTAGTATTATATTTAAGTTTTAGAGTAATATAAACAAAGTATCCTAATAAATTATCATTAAATATCTAAGATTTATTTTTAAAATTAAATCTAAAATTAGATATTAATATGTTTAGTTATCACATTATTAAGAAAAAATAAGTAAGTAAGTAAGTAAGTAAGTAAGGATTCATATTTTTATTTTAAAATAAAATACTTTTTTTAATTTAAAAATTTGATTAAAATAATATGTTTAAAGTTATTTAAAATTTCCTTCAATAACTCAAATTAAATTTTATTTTATATTAAATTCATTTATAAAAAATCTAATTTTAAGGAATTGATGATTTGAAGACCTTGTTAAAAATATAAAGTAAAAATCTTAATTTTTTATATAATTATTAATATTAATGAAGGTTACTAATTATAGATACAGAAATGCAACAAAATCAATCATAATTTAAATTATGTAATTATTTTTTTTACCTAAAATCTAATTTAGAAAAATTAATTTTATTTCAAAATAACCAATAAAAATCAAAATCAAACATATTTTAAGACTTCATAACTAATTAAATAAAATATTTATTGATTAAAAATGGCAGTTTTATTTTTTCTCTCTATACCTATTAATGCAAAAATTTAAATTAATAAATATTACATTAATATAGAATAAAGTAATAACTTGTTAGAATGATATAATTTTATTTTAAAATAAAATTTATTTGCTTTTGTTCATTAATTTTCTTTCTTTTTGACTTTTGGAATAAAATTTATACTCTGTAGGGATTTGATCCCTCTTTTATAATTCTATCAAAATTCTTATGATTTTTAAATTTCTTAAAGTTAGTAAGCAAGGCGGGGTATTATAAATTCAAAAATTTTTAATATAATCATGTCCTTCATTGATTATTTAAAAGCGGATAAATTATTTGAAGTAAATTTTTTATTATAAAATAATAGCTTCGATCAAGCAGAATCTTAATATTTAGTTGAATTGTGAAAAAGCGCTTTCTGATTATTTTATTCAGATTAATTAAATCTTTAAATCAGAAGAAAGAAGATAAGAAGCAAAATAAAAATAGATTTAACAAGAATATTAATAAATCTAGATTATACTAACTTAGACAAAAATAAGTGATGGAAACAATAGCTGAAGTATTCAATGAAGTTTAGGAGTCTACCTCAGTCTCCTAAAAGCAAGTATATGCACTTCTTGAGTAATATGAAACAAATAAAGCTGTATTTCTTAAAGCAACTGAGCAATGCTATCTTAAAATTATCAAAAGCTTGCTTAAGGCACCAAGAAAATTAATTGAGAAATATGAAAAATTAACTGAAAAGTTATTTGAAACAGGGTATCGTTAGTACGCTCTCAAAGAAGATTAGTCATCGAAAAAATAAAAGCTTACAAAAAGAGATATCTTTGGACTTTTTTAGCATTTCTTGGCATTTTTTGCTGGAGCTCTTGACTCCACTTAACTCCAAATAAGAATCTTCTCTTCTCGTATTATTTTCTAACTCTTGAAGATATTACCTTCAGATACTCTTGTAGATATCATTGAAGTGAAAGTAGCTAAGTAATTAATATTAGGTACTCTTTCTTTAATGAAAGAGAAGAAGGGTAACTTAAAGCACATAGGTATTAAGATTACATCATATCTGTAAAAATTAATGGATAGAGACGATCTCACAGAAACTTAAGAAGCAAAAATTCTTAGAGTAATTAAAACAATTTATCATTTTTAAATTATAAAGATTAGAAAGATTTGAAATAGGGCATACCAAATATTATAAAAAAAGATTCTTTCTTATTTTTTGCTAAATATTTTGGATAATTCTAAAAATTTGTTTTATTAGTGAATCTTTTAAAATTTGATGTTGATTTTTGGATCAATTTTTAGTTAATTTACAAAAAATTAAAAATTTGGCAAACAAAATCAGAAAAGATATAATCATTTATTGTCTTAGAATTAAGAGACAGTTTTTATTTATTATTTATATGTTCTAAATTCAATTTAATTGATTAATGCATCTTAATCATATTTTTATACACGTAGAGCGAAATGATGAAGAGTATGTGCATGGATGACTAAGACTAGATTAGAAAGCTTGCATTAATCAACTTGGAAATGAATGAAAGTACATTCCCCCATTTAATTAAGAGAATCAGAGATAAAAATCCTGAAATTAGAGCAACAGTCTTCAAGAAGCTTATTAAAGAATAAATACCTCTTGCTAACTTAAATCTATCTGATATTTATAAACTTATTTATGATGGGTTAGGATCTAGAGAATCTTCAGTTCGTGAAGCATGCATTAGATATCTTTAGCTCAACTATAATTTGTTCAAGGAAGATGAAGAAAACCCTTAAAAAAACTAAGTAAATTAATTTTCAATTCATAACTTATATAAAAAACATCCTTTATTTTATTAAAATAAATAGATTGAAGAAGAAATGGAGTTAGAAGAGAATAAAGAAAAGGAGGGAGAAAAAGAAGAAAGCTCTGATGATAATGAAATCGATGAAGAAAAAATTAAAAAAAGACAAAGCAAATCTGCCATTAAGAGATTTTTCACTCCAAATAAAGAGACTGCCATGAAAGATTTGAAAATAAAAATTTTAAACTTTTTGAAAACCTTTGAAATAGATAAAAGTCTTTATTATCCTGAATTATATGAGAGTTTAGAATTATTAGTAAAGGAAACTATTAAATAAATATTAGATGCTGATAGTTTCTCTGCATATTTAAAAGACTGCTTTTTAAATCAACTCAGTCTTAAAAAGAAGAAAAAGCACACTCAAATTTCTATCGAAGGAGAAGAGTTATTCTTAATTAGAGTCCTCTGCTAAATGGTGTAAAATCAAGATGACAGAAAGGAGCTCAGTCCTGAACTAGTAGCTGTAGTTGAGGATTGCTTCCCAAACGGTGTTGATTTTTCTTAAGTGATTGAATATTATTCCTTCACTTAGCCTAATTTGTTTTCTCTCTATTAAGTTCTTCTTTTGGCAGAACTTCTCATTAATTGCGATGAATCAGGAAGAAATAAAATTGAAGAAACCCTTAAAAATTTAGTCATTAACATGAACAATACTCATTTAATTTCTGAAATCCCAACAGATCCCTCTAATGAATACAATGATATTTTCTATTATCTCGAACCAGATACTGTTTTAAATAATATTTTTGCTCAATCATATTTCTTCTCTCCTATCATTACATGCTCGTATGAGTTACTCCCAATTATAGTAAGAATCTTAAAGAAGGTAACCCAGCAAATCAAAAATATTTATTAAATACTAATAAAATTTTATTTTTTAAAATTAAGATTGTAAGTGATGGTAGAGTGAATGTTCAACTTATCTAGCTTATTTCCGAAGTTCATGAACCTCTAGCTAAAGATACTGACAATGATTCCCATTTTGACTTACCTTCAGAATTGGAAAGAATAAGAAACAGCATCACTGAAGAGAAAAAGAAATTAGAAAATATTGAAAAAGAATTGGCTAATCTCAAAAAAAATAAGACAAAATAAACCGAAATTTATCAATTAGAGAAAGAAAAAGATGAAAAGCAAGCACATCTTAAAATTTGGGAAGAAAAGGAAGATGCTATCTAAACCAAAATTTTTGATATTTCAATGAGAGAACTTGTATTAGTTTAATCTCTTCTTACCTATTGCAAAGTTGATCCTAAAGACCCTGCTATTTCAAATCTATTGTAGCAAATTATTTTACCTGGATTACACTCTACTGATAGAAGTTTAAATTTCAATTCCTTGAAATCCCTTGCTCTTTATGTTTTGATTGATAAAAAAAATTGTATTAATTTCTTTTCTGTATTCAATGATATTTTGGACAAGAATGAAAGCTGCTAGAATTGTACTCCCCAGGAAATAATTTCATTAAGAAGTATAGTAGATTTCCTTCTTCTTTATGACCTCACTCAAAAGCAATCACAAGATGATGAGGATATTGACATTCCTCAAACATAAGAATTGATACTTAAATATGCTTATTAAGGTATTTAATATTTCAACCAAACTTATCATATAAAAATTTTTTTATAAAAAGCTGATATTCTTCTTAGAACTATTTCAATTGAAGGATTAAGTAAGTTGCTATTTAATGGAAAGCTTCAAGACCCACACACTGTAAAAATAGCTTTTTAAATTATTTTTTAATTATTTTTTAATGTTATATACTTTAATAGACCATCTGCTTACTTTTGGTTATTTGGTTTGATACTAAAATTTGCACAAAATAAGGCTATAAGGCTATCTAGATACTTTCAACTTTGTTCAAGACATTCACTGCCTCCAACTACTATAATCTACAGATATTTGAAAAAGCTTTAGAATTGTTCTCGTAATTGATGATAACACTTGAAAAGAAGGGTTTAGTTTTTAACGATGAATTTGTTATTTTTGATCATAGTAACGAAAAGTTTATTTCTAAGGCTCTTAGAGTTGGTATTAACTTAATGTCATATGAATATCACAACAATACAGAAGTGCTCAAAAACGTTTCTTCTAATGAATTTCTTCCTTAAGAAAGGTTCTTCCTTTTCTTAGCATACAAAACCTCTAAAGAGAGACGTTTCTTATCTCTTTTTGAAAAAATCACTTAGTACTTTGACTTTTACAATAAATGTAGTACTGAGTAACTATAAATTATTCTTCACTTCTTAAAAGAAGCCATCGAAAATTGCCCATTTAACAAACAGTTAAATTAATTGGAAAAAGTCATTAAAGATAAAATAAAGATTCAAGATAAAAAAGAAAGATAAGAAGAAGATGAAGAAAAAGAAGAGTTAAACAAAGTTTTAGGCAAAGAAAAAACTGATAAATAAGAAGATAATGAAGCTGAAAATGGTGAAAATGGTTTAAAGAACGATGAAGATTAAAAGCTTTATACTTTAAATGCCAAATAATTAAAGATTTGTGATAAAATTATTGAGTTATTCGAAGGAAATCAACAAGATATTGAAGTTATAGTTAAAAATCTTTTTTAGAATGGAACTTTAATTAATGACTCTGCTGAACAAAAGAAGAAAAGAGCTATGATGTATGATGAAGAGGATGAAGAAAGAGCAAATAATGAAGAAGATGAAGACAATGAAAAGGAGGAGAAACCTAAACGTGGTAGACCTGCTAAAAGAAAAACTATTCATCCTAACTCAGAAGATGAAGAAGAAGGAGAAGATGAGGATGAATAGGAAGAAGGAGCCTAAGAAGAAACTAAAAGAAGAGGTAGACCTAAAAAAGATAATTCTGAAGCTTCTCATGCTGCTCCATCATAGAGAGGTAGAAAGAAAAAAGTCATCTATAATGATTAGGAAGAAGAAGATAATGAAGAGGAAGAAGATTAAGAAAATAAAGACTCTAAGAAAAGTTCTGCTACTAGAAAAGTAAAAAATTCTAAAGAATTAGAAGATATACTCAACTAAGAAACTGAAGAAGATGAAGATGATGAAGATAGAGAAGAAGTAATAAATAAAAGAACATCTTCTAGAAGAGCTTAAAAAACTGTTTTGCCAGAATCAACTGCTGTTTCTCAAAAATCTAAAAGAGGAAGAAAGAAAAAAGAAGAGAAAGATGAAGTTATTGAAACAAATGAAGATGATGAAGAATAAGAAGAAGACATGTCAGCAGAAGAAGACATTGAAGAGGAAGATAAAAAAAATAAAAAATAAGTTGGTAGAAGAGGTAGAAAGCCTGCTGCTTCTAAAGCCAGAGGCTCATCTAGTGAAAAAGAGAGTCCAAAAAATAATAGAAGAGGAAGAAGATCAGCATCAAGAGAAAATAAAATATCTGAGGAAAGTGATGAGGAACATAAAGAAACAGAAAATGAAGATTAAGAAGAAGATTTATCTTAAAAGAAAACAAGAGGTAGAGGTCGTCCTAAAAAAGCCACTGAAAATAATTAATCATAGGAGGAGGATGAAGAAGAATAGAATGGCTCACAATCTGAAGAAGAACAAGAAGAAGATTAAGAAGATGCTCCTAGAAAAACAAGAGGAAGTTCAAAAAAGAGTACACCTGCTCAAAAAAAATCTAAAACAAGATCTTCCTAGAAGTCAGCCGATAAAGAAGAAAGTGCTTAGGAAGAAGAGTAAGAGGAGTAGAAACCTTAAAGGAGAGGAAGAGGAAGACCTAAAGTTTAATCCAAAGAATCAGAGTCAGAAGAGCAAAATGAAAGTGAATAAGAAAAAGAAAATGAAAGTGAATAGGAGGGTGAAGAAGAAGAAGAATAATAACCAAAAAGAAGAGGAAGAAAACCAAAAAATGCTAATCAAGCTGTGAAAAGAACAACTAGACACAGTAGTGCTAACAAAGATTCTGATTAGGAAGAATCTGAAGGAGAAGAAGAAAATGAAGAAGAGTAGTAGGAAGATGATGAAGAAGAAGATTAAACTAGGGTTACTCGTAAAAGAGGTAGAAAACAAGCTGAAGTAAAGAAGCCTGCTAAGAATGAATCTGCAAGAAGCACAAGAAGAGGTGGATCTAAAAATAAAATGGAAGAAGAACAAGAAGATGAGGAAGAGAACGAGTCTTCTGAGCAAGAAAATGAAGAATAAGAAGAGGAGGAAGAAGAAGAAGTTTAGACTAAGTCTAGAGGAAGACCTAAAAAATCTCCAGCAATCAAAAATCAAGTAAAAGAAACCACGGGAAGAGGCAGAAGAAGAAATGAAAAACAATAGACTGAGTCATAGAGTGAAGAAGAATAAGACGATGATGAAGAAGAAGATGAATAAACAAATTAAAGAACAACAAGAAGATAAAAATAATAAACAGAAGCTTCTAAAAAACCAGTAAGCTCCTCCCAAAGACTCAGAAGAAGAAAATGATTAATTTAAAAAATAAAAAATAAAGTTTGAATTAAATTGATTTAATTTTAAAAGTGCATTTTATATAAAGATTTATCAAATGAGTAAATAAGTGTTTTGAGTTAAATAAGAATTATTTATTTTTATTTTATTAAATAGCTGTTTACTTAAATTAACAAATTATCATTTTATCTTATATATCGTATATAGTATGTGAGTAATCAAAATTATTCCTACAGAACTGGCTAAAGGTACATTCTCAAGCACAGAAAGAATTGAGAACACTATTAATAAAGTTAAAGTTACCTGATTTAATTTCGTAAAAGCTTTAATTTATGTAAACAATTTTTCTTTATTAAGCATATGTTTCTGAAGATGTAATCTGAAAGTGTTGTATTTAAATTTCACTATATTTTTGTAATTTTCTTTCATATCTTACAAATCTACTAAGATTTTATTACACTGATTGATTAGATCTTCTTCTTTAGATTGGCTATCATTTTCCAAACCATCTTTAAAAGCTATAACAAAATCTTCATATTTCTCATAAATAAGGTTTACACTTTACTTGTCTTATATTTTTTTGTCATTAGCTTATAGTCTAATATATAAATAGATAAAATATAAATATAAAAAAGTAGCTTCATCGATTTTTTTTAATAAAATTAATTGAATTAAGAAAGAAAGGATTATTTTTTTACTCCACTACAAAGTCTGATGTAATTTCTTCTATTTTAGATTTCATCAGCTTCTTAACTTCTTTTAAGCAAACTTCTTTGGATTTTTTAATCAACTCATTTGAATTATTTTTTGGTAACTTAAAATTATCTAAATTTATTTAAATTAATTTTAATATTTGAAGAATAAAGTAAACAAATCGCTTTACCTTTTAAATATTCGTAGATTTTCTTTTCCTAATCATCAATAATTTTGTTTTTTATACCTTTGAACTTTACCCAAAAGTCATGATCTTTGTTTGTAAATAGATCAGAAATATCTGTTTTTAGCCTTGTAATAATCTTTTGTTTAACAAAGTCCTATACTTCTAATGATGCTCTCTTCTCTAATACCTAAAATTAAAGCAGATTAGTAATAGAAATAATTGTATGTAAGCTAAATTTACTGTTGTAATAAGCTCTATAATTTAAATTTCTATCTGCTCGTATTCTGTAATTTAACCTAGCTCTTCTTTTGATTTTGAATCTAAAGTATCAAACATTTTTGTTTTGATTTCAATCTTGACTTAGTTTTTAGTCTTCTCTAATATTTCGAATAATTTATATTCTTAAATTTCAGTGCTTTATGATTGATTCTGTCTAATTGAATTTCTTCCTCTTTCTATCGATTTTTATCTGATATTTGGAGATTAAGAATAAGCTAATTTGTTAGATATTTTTTAGCTTTTATCTATTTGGTAATATTAGGCACTTCCTTTAAAGTTTTTTTACTTTGATTACAAAAGCGATTACTAACTTGAAAGATTCCCATTTGAATTTCTATTCTAAGAAGGAGAATTAAAAGCTTCATTTTTAATTACCTCTTGAGTATTATTATTTTCATTAGCATTATTTTGGTTTATTTCGTTTGTATTCTCTAGCTTATTAGCTTCTGCCAGTTCACTATTTTAATATGTTTCACTCCCTACTCTTTTTAGTATAAGTTTTTACTCTAGCTCATCTTCACTCTCTTGTTCTGATGATTTCTCTTTTATTTACTATATTTATCCAATAGATTCTTCTGCAATACTTGCATCTAATAATCCGAAAGTTTGATTATGTAAATCAACAGAGCTTTTGTTTGAATTTTGCCTTTATAATCCTATCAAGTCTTGGCTAAATGATATGTCGTTTATTTTCTATTATGGTTCATTATTTTCACCATTTAAGAGCTCAACCTAAGAAATATTTAATTCTGATGAAACTTTTGATGTAGCAAACTTTGAAATGTTAATATTTTAATTAGTTAACGATTCCCTTTGCTGCTATGATTGTGAAGATTTAAACTATGGTGAAGATTGTAATTAGTTTTAATCAATTTATAATTTTAGATTAGGTTATTATTCTGTTTACTAACTTTCTGGTTTTTGCTAAAGTTTCAGATTTTATTAATTAAGCTGCTAATTCTACTTTAATAATTGCTGCTCCTTTTCATAATTTTGTATTTCTGTGAGTTTCTTTTAAAATATTTCATTCAGATTACTCTTTATGTAATTCAATTAGAAATTAAATAGTTTAAAAATCTATTTCTAAATTTCTTAGCTGATTTACTCTTTAACATATTTTTCATCTAAAACCTGAAGAAATCCTTTTAAAAACACACTTGATACCTTCCATTTTTCAGAAATTTTCTTATATTCCTCCTTTTACGTATTAAAGTCGTGTATGATTCCTTCCATACATTAAATATGCAATTATTTTGACCATTGCTACATTTCCTTAATCAGCATATCCCACTGTTCTTCATAATGACTTCCAACAATAATTTGTTTAAGTTAAAATAGACTATTTTTATTCTAATTTAAATAAAAAATTAAAATAATTTTAAATGAAATAATTAATTAATATACCTAATTTAAGAGAAGATTATCCCATATTATGGAAAACAAAGTATTTATTTTTTGTATTGGAATAGGTATCATTTAGTACTTCTCTAATTCTTGTATCTTTAAGACTAGTGATTCTTAAATTTCTTTCGCCTCTTATTGCTTTAAGCATCTTTAAATAACATTACCTTTGTTACTATTAACCTGGTAAATAAGCTGATTCTCTTACTCATCTAGACTATCTTTTTTATCTAATTCCTTGATATCTTAGTCTAAAGGATAAATATAGTTTATTTCTTTTTTCACATAAGGGTTTTCTCTTTCTTTCAAGTTTTTGCTTATGTAGCTTTCCAAGCTTTGGTAGCTATCTTGCATAGTAAAATCCAAATTTATCAAAACATCACTGCACTCAAAAATAAATTCCTCCACATAATTAAAATCTTACTGTTAAATAAAAAGTTAAATAATTTACTATTAGCAATTCTTACATATTTAAAAATAAACATTTTAGATGTGAATTTACAATCAATAAGTAATGTAAAAAATCAAAATCAATTACATCTATGAATTCGAAATTGCTAAATAAGAAGATTAAGTTTGAATATTGATCTTTGTCAGACTTGTACGCAAACACTGCTTTCTCTTAATAATAAAATTTACAAATTTTTAGATAGATTTTCAATCAAAAAAATTTTTTTGAGATTTCTTTTTTTTTATAAACTTCAAAAAAATGTAGTCTACCTTATTAATCAATCTCTTCACTGAAATCATATCCAAAAATCTAATTGAAAATGAATTCTGTGGATGTTCTTTGCTGATAAAAAATCCCTATGACATATAAATACTAATTTGCACCATAGCTCTTTATGACTTCATCTAAACTTTGCCTATTTAGTTCTTTTTTTATGGTAATTTATTTGAGCATTTTATAAAATTTTATCAAAAATCATAAAAAACATATATAAATGAATTCGTTTATTATATTATAGATTTATATCTTTACTATAATACAATCTGAAAGCAATATTTACTGATTGAAATGATATTGAAAATAATATTACATAAAATTAAATTAATAAATTTCTTTCTAAAACAGGTAATTTATTTAGTCTATTCGCAAAAGCTTATATTAAATTAATTTTATTTTTAATTTTCTAAGTTATGAACAACAAAGTAAAAATTAGTAGAAAAGTAGGATTAATTTAAATATTAGATTTTTAAAATAATTAATTATCGAACTCATTTTAGCTTATTTAGTTTTATTTATAATAAAAATGATTTTAAATTCTAATTATACGTTTCTTAACAAAAAATAAAATTATCCATTAAAATATTAAATTCTTGATATCATACACAAATATACAAAAAGTAAAGAACAAAATTTAACAATTAAATTATAATAATAAACATTATGTTTTCTATATTTAAATGAGAGAATGAATTATGAGAGGCAAAAAAAAGCATCAATAAAATTAATTAATAATAATTTATTATTATGCCAAAATTTGATATTCATTATTAATTGAATAAAAGATATACATAAATTTGTTTGATTGAATCCTGACTTTTTAAATTATTAATGCATGCATTCTTAATTAAGAGTGCTTGTCTTGTAGTATTTTAGTTTATTAATATCAAAATTCATTTTTATTAATAAAATATAAATAAGGAAAACAATTAAGATAATAGATCCTGTTAATTAAAAACAAAGAATCATTTAATTATTATTTAAATTCAAAATTCGCGCATCAAATTTAGGAAAGAGACTAAGAACTAAGGCTGCAGAAGAATACTCTTCTTTATAAAAAAAGTGTTCATTATAAAAAACAACATTAGTAAATCGAATATCTTCAACTTAAAACAATCTGATAATAGAGCATTATCATATGAACTAGCTTTTTTAAAAATTTATAAATTTTAAATGTGAAATGAATATTTTGCATGGTAATCAGCCAATAACTCATTTATGTGTAGATAGAAATTGCAAGCAGTCAATCGAAAATGTATCATCTTAAAATGGGAAAAAGTCTGCAGGCAAGATGATGTCTTCTAATTCTATTTTATTATGTTGCAAGTGCATCTAGAGTAGTCATTAAAACCATTAGGTGATTTCAATAGAGTAGTTTATTAAATAAGCAAAATCAGAGTCAAAATCAAATATTTACGACATTAACAAGCAATCTCCCAATTATAATGTTTACGAATAAAAGAAAAATAATATTTTGCAATGTCTGTAGAAGATAAGCTAAAAAATATCTAATTATACTCAGCTTATAAAAATGAAAGA
This sequence comes from Tetrahymena malaccensis 436, assembly GCA_000231845.2. NCBI lineage: Eukaryota > Ciliophora > Oligohymenophorea > Hymenostomatida > Tetrahymenidae > Tetrahymena > Tetrahymena malaccensis. The sequence goes on along the minus strand of AFXY02001528.1, from coordinate 115,658 downwards.
GCTAAGTGAAAGCAGCGATAAAGCTCTTAATTAACGCCTCATTACATAGAACCTCCAATAACAAGAGGTAATTTGATGATAAAATATTGAATATTAAAAATCTAAAAAATGAATTTTTTATATTTAAAATAATAGAAAGGAAATAAAATTTAATATTATATTTATTTTAGAAATCTATGCTTATTTTAATTATTTTAAATTTAAAGTTTATTATGTAAAGAATATTCACATTAGAGGGGAATAACTACTCAAATTAGGCTGAGTTTGAAATCTTGCTTAAAGAAGTTTAAGAAGGTTTGTCAAAAAATCAGAGTGTTTTGAAGCAGTATGAAGTAACTAAAAAGGAAGAAGACATACAATTAAAAGAATTAGATTTAATTTTTGCAAAGTTAAATTAAGAAACATAGAAAATAATTCAGTTGTTTGATAGAGACATTTCATATCACACTCATGTAATTTATTTTTATAATAAATATTCAAAAAATATTTAAATTTATTATTTGAATAATATTAAATAGTAAAAGCTGAATGAGTTCATTTAGCAAACCACTAAATAAACTTCACAAAATAATGATAAATAATCTGCAGAAAACTTGAATCAAGAGAAAAACTGTAAAACATTAGATCTAAATGCATTTGATTAAATATCAAAACTTTTTTCATCTGGCGCGAAGAGTGGTAAGAATTAATAAGAATAATAAAATGAATAGGAAAATAGCACATAGTAGTAAAATATAACAAAGCAGAGGCTTGTAGAAATTTAAAATTTAAATCCTGCTATAAATAGTAATTCCACTCCTACTGCATAAAAACCCACTTTTAATTAGAACAATAGTGGTGGTTTTTCTAATTTAAAGCTTGGGAATTTCAGCACAGCTCAAACAAATTCGTACGTTTATAGCGATTAAAAGTTAAAAAATGATAATTTGAATAATAATAAATCAGCTGCAAACAGTGCAATTAAAGGATACAGCATTCTTTCTGCAGTGAAATGCTAAACTCCTTAATCTATTGCTAATGAAAATGATTCTGCTTAGATTAATTCTTATAAGAAAAAGGAAGCTCCTCCAGCATTTACTTCAGTATTTCCTTAAATGTCAAGTTCTAAAAAAATATCCCCTCAAGAAAAAAGAGTTTTTGGTTCTGCAAATAATTAACCAAGCAATATTGTTTTTGTAACTAATAGCTAAATCACTACAACGAATAAAAGTGATGTTTTAGAAAATCAAAAAAGTAAATTATCACTCATAATGTAGGCAGATAATTTAAATTTCGAGAATTTCACTCCTAAAATGTCTGAAAATAGTAGTAAAATTAAAAACATTGGAGGTAATTTATCACCAATAAGCAAACCTTAAAATGCTGAAGATGAGTTACATCTAACAGCAAAAGAAATTATCTAAGAAAATAATATTGAATGGCTTGAAAATGAAGATTATAATCTGATTGATAGAGGATAGTTTTTAGCTAAGGAAAGGAGATAAATAGGGCAAGAACATTTAAATTTAGAAAATATGGATTAATAAGACGACGAAGATGAAGATGATAATATTACATTGTACGATAACGAGGACTATGATAGTAACGACTTTTTGGAAAAAGATGAAGAAGATTTAATTTAGTTTGGAGATGAATTATTTGAATAAGATAAAGAAAACAATAACTAGTAAAGCTTCTATAGATAGAACTATAATAAGAGTAGTCAAAACTTAAACGTGAATGGATTTTAATCTTCTGCATAGAAGAATTTACAAATAATTCAAAATGGAGCATAATCACATATACAATAAAATTATGGATAAGAAATTGATAGAAAAAAAGAAAAAAGATTAAGAAAAAGGCTTTCAAAAAAACTGAAAAAACTTAGATAGTAGCATGACTTAATTGAGTAAGAGCAAATGCAACTTAAACTAAAGCAAGTTGAAGAAGAAAAAAAGCAAAGTATGTTAAAACTTAATGAAGTCAATCTTGATCAAACCAGTTCAAAGCAATTTTAATACTCAAGCTGCAACCCTGCAAATAAAAAAAACTAGTTAAAAGGAGGAAATGTATAAATTTAAAACTCAGCTGAGAAAGGTAAGCAACAACAGTTATCAGATAAAAAGGTAAACAAAGAATCTAATTTTTAGAATCTACTAAGTTAAATGAAAAGCAATTAGTAATAAAATCTAAATATGCTAAATAGTAATATTAATTAACCAAATCTTCTTAAAGAGTCTTTAGGTTACAATTAAAAAGCAGGTATCTATTCTTCTAAAAATTTTAATACAGCTGTTTCTCCTAATAAATAAGAAATTGTATAGCAATTTGAAAGGGACTAGTCTCCTGATCTTTAGCATTTTTCAAATGGAACAACAATTAGCCAGACTAAAAAGAAAGTAAAAACAAATTAAGATTAAATTTATGAAGGTGCTCCTTATACAAACTTAGAATTTAGGCCACAATAATATAATTTTACTTAAAGAGAGGTTACAAAAAATAATAATTTTGGGATAAATTAAATGAAAAATAATATGTAGAATCAATTTGAATACGAATTGAAATCCTTAAATAATAATAAATTTGAAGGAAGCCAAGAATCTTAATCATTTTAATAAAGCATGAGTGCTTTCCAATCACAAAACTCAACTTTATCAAATAAAAAAGATTTAAGTTTGATAAATTCTTAAATAAAAGGAGGCATTAATAACACTTAAAATAGCTTATAATAATCTTAAGTATACAATAACTTTAATACTTAGAGGCATTTTAACAATACACAATATTAATCTAATTAATATTAGAATCCCAATTTGTAACAGAATAATAATTATAATATACTCTTGAATGATTCTAATATAAATAATAACAATTAACAAAGATATGGAAGATATGCTGAAAGATTCTAAACAGAATTTTCTTAAAGTCAATTGAAAATTTAAAATCATTTCTCATCATCTTAAGACCCATTCCAAGTTCCTTAAAAACCAAATTAGCAACCAATAATAGCTCGCCATAATTCCATGATAAGGCCATATTCATAAAATTATCAGTCAACATTTAATCAAAAATAAAATAGCTTAGATACTTCAACTCCTTTTGAAGAATAAATTAATACAAATAGTAGCAAGCAGCCAACAAACTTCAGAAATGCAAACACCTACTCAAAAAATATTAATTATTCTAATCCCCATAATTTTATGTAAAATGATGAAAGAATTTTAAATAAAAACAAAAACTAATAATCATAATAATAATAATAAGACTGCGTTAGCAGTATAAAACTATAAAATGAAATTTCTTAAGGTTTGGAATAAATTTAATAATAAATAGAGTTTAGCAACTCTCTAAGAGAGTAACTTGAAAGAAAGATTAGAGAAGAGTAGCAGAACAGTGATAAGTATTAACAAAGTTCAAGCACAAAGCGTTTAAAATTTTAAATTGTAGATAGTGATCCCTAAAATAATAGACATTATAATTATTTAAAACCCAGTGAGAACTAAGTATACAATCCCATCGATAGATCATTTTAAATAGATAACATCTCATCTTTGGATGACTAAAATTAATCTTAATATGACGATCAATCGCCATTGTACTCTCCAATAGTCCAATTCAGTCCTATGGAATCTGACGAAATAGCTTGAGACTTGAGAGTATAATAGCTTTTGATAGCTAAAATAGATTAATAATTGATTAGAAGGTAAAAAAAAGATAACTAAAATAGTTTTGTAAATTAATATAAGAAGTTACTAAATTAAAATGTATCATATTTGTTTATAAATAAATAATTAAGTAAGTAAGGAAGTTTACATATTTTTATACGTATTTTAAATATTATTTTTTTCATTAATTAAGTGAGTTTTAATGTTCTTTTCCTTTATTGAATGTATTATTTTTTAGAATTAATAACTTATAATTACACATTCTTAATTAAATAATGACTGTTTTACTTAAGATTGTGTTGAGTAAATTATTAATTTTTAGCGTTAAAAATAAATTTTAAAGTATATCTTTTTATGAATTATTAAAATTCAATTATAGGTTTAAAAATCATAGTTTGAAATTCATCAATCTTTTTTCACTAGAACCAATTTCTAAGCTGAGAATTTTGGATAAGAATAATTGCGCAATTACATTTTTACTAATAACAATTGATTTATTGATAATTAATTACCTTAAGAATTTTTCTAAAAACAAGGTAAATAAATAAGGAAGAAAGTAAAAAAATTTAAATAGATTTAAAATGCTATTTTTATGCAATTTTGTAATATCTACAAATGTAATAATAAAAATATGTTGATTTAAAGGAAAATAAATTTTGGTTAAATGCAGATAATTTTTTAGCTTTTAAATAGTATCATATAAATGTGTATGTAATTATGTATATTTTTTTATATATTAAAAAATTAAAGTATATAATGTAGTTTATTAATCCCTAAATAGGGTATAGTAATTGTTTTATTATAAATTTGTTATTTTAATAAATATTAATTATTTTAATTTCAATTGGTTGTAAGTACCTACATAGATTTTAATGTTGTTATGTTGTTAGCTATTCTCATTTGTTTTTTATGGAAAATGATTGATTAATAGAATTTTTTAAAGAAACTTCTTAGAGTTGAAGCATCATAAAATTGAAAATCTTTGAAATTTTTGGATAATAATTGCCTTATGTTTGTTACACTGATTCTCTTAATTAATTTATAAATTTTGGTGTAGAAACTCTTCGCTTGGTAACTCATTCAATTGAATTTCAACCAACCAATCTCATTTTACTTTATAATATCAGATTGATTGCAAAGTTATAATTTTAATTTTAGTAATGATGTTTGAGCATAGATATTAATTGCTTCTTTTATCATCTTTATAAACTCTAAGAAATTTTTTTTGAAAGATTAATTTTATGTGAAGCAAGGCAAAAAGTTTTTTTTCATTAATTATTATAAAGTTATTTAGAAAATAGAGATATTTATTAACTCATTCATTTATTCATTTTTTTGAGTATTAATTCAAAGTTGTAAAAGATTCAGGGTCTTTTAACTTTTCTACTAGTATTCTTCTTATTGATAGATGGATTTTTCTATCTTTAAGTTTATTCGATGTCAGTAACTTAGGAATTGCTTCATTATTTAAATAGAATCTAGAGAGCACTCTGATAATTTTGTGATACTTTGAGGTCTTATCATCTACATTTTATTTGTTTGAAATCCATATATTTCTTAAATCAGCTATTTTGAGCATCTTATTTTTGTATTACTCACAAAATTTCTTAAATTCGTCAAACTCTTTTTCTTCAAATTCAATTTAAGGAATTTTTTAAATTATTTTTATTGATTTCTTATTGCACATGAAAGATATTATTTAATTTCCTAAATTCTTGATTGTGTTTCTCTTAGGGTTTGACTTCTTCTTTTGTTTGGAGTTGCGAGATTCTTCATTGTATGATGAGAAATCTATTTTTTATTATCCTAATTTGTTAAATTAGAGCTAGTTTTATTAAATTTGTGGATATGAATTAAGCTGTTGTTATTATTATAGCTGCTAAAGGACCAGAAAATTCAATTGAGGATATTAGCTAGGTTGTTCTGATTTAATATTCTATTATAATAAAAATAATATTTATTTAAATTCTAAGCTACTTTTATAAAAAATTAAACTAGAAATAAAAATCGCTAAACAGATAAATTAATGGCATTAGTTTAGACAACTAAAAAAAAAATGAAGTGAAAATTTTTTTAATAAAATCACAAATTTATTAATTTGTAAAAATGAATATGTTGAAGGTGTAAAACGATAGCTTGTATTACAGAAATAATAATGTATATTAGTTAGTTTTTTTGCTAGTTAGTTTGTTTTCTATTTGTTCCTCCAATTTTAAAATGAGTTATGATAAAAAAGCAGGTGGGGTTAAAAACTTAACAAACTAATAGAAATTATTTAATTAGGACGATCTATCGATCGATACCTACTTGTATACCTAGCCATAATTTACAACTTTGAAATTAATTAAGTAAGAAATAAAATTAAAATTTGGTTCATTTTTTAATTAAAATTTCTGAGAAATTTTGTCTACAAAATGAATGTCTATTTAATAAAAGTGAATGAGTGGGGAGAGTGATTGAGTAAATAAATATTTTGGCTTTATTTCCTCTACCATTATGCAAATAAATAAATAAATTAATTAATTAATAATTTTGAAATTAGAATGCCAACAAAGAATTATCTATATCTTTGAATTTTTTAATCAATTAAATTACCTAAATTAAAGGTGAAGTCTAAGGATACATAGCTAGATTAATTTATGAAGAGGGAGTAGATTACGAGATATTAGAAAAAGAGTTTCTGGCAGGGGGGAGAGTTGTGCAAGATAAATTTGGAGATTCAAAGCAAGCTGCTTTATCTTAAATATTAGATTCTGGTTTTTTGTTGAAGAAGCGCATTTCTGAGGAAACCTAATCACTTTACAATCCCTAGTTCGAAAGTATGCGGTTATTTCTGAAAAGAATTTCATTTTATTCAATGGTATTTCTAGGATTTATAATCTACTATTGTTACAATTATTGTTAGGCAAGTAGCTATTATGCATATAGCATGTATTACAATTATTAATTTTACTACTGTTATTATTACTATTACTAAATTTGTTATTGTTGTTGCTGTTATTGCTGTTGTTATTATTGCAATAAGTGCATCAGGGGTAATTAAGTATTTTCTAGTAGTTGCTTATTCTTCAGCTAGATCAGTTAGTTTTGTAATAGTTATTAGCTCATTTAATCTGTATTTAAATCTTATATTTGGAAAAGTTGATTTTATCCGAAAGGCAAACCATTATCTTCCTTCTTCAACAGTGGGTTAAAAGTTAAATTCTAGCTTTTTTGTAGATTGAAGAGGTTATTTTATTAAACTTATTAGGTTTATTATAATGAATTTTTTAATAACTAGATTTCGTTTAGACCAAGATTTTATAAGTAGGGGTTAAACTAAGGCTACAAAGCTTATTGAATTTAAAATTACTACTGAGAAGTTTATGCTAAGGGTTGGCTATTAATATTATTAATTGCCTGTTATAAAAACTAGTTTTGGCTTAAAAATGACTATTAAAGAGAGGATGAAGAAGAGGATTGAGTGGAAGAATCTTGCTATTAGAGCAAAATATTGTTTTATAATTAAGAGTTAGCTTGAAGACTCTGTAGACTTTTTGCTAGTATATCTGTTGCAGGAGAAAATTGTGAGTGTTAGAGCATATTTATTTCCATTAATGAAGGGATACTCATTTATTTGTTTTATAATCAATCAAAAATTTTCAATGTATTACAGTAATTTACAATGCTAATTATTTAAATTTCAGAAATGAAGTTTGTTTTTTCTATAACCCTTTAAATCTGTAGTAAAATGCTGATTGGTTGAGGAATATATTTTAGACGGCTCTTTAGAGGTAATGAATGAGAAATTTATGTAGGTTTGTTCGATTGATTATGAAGCAGGTTATCTCAAAATATAAATAAATAGTATTTTGTTTATTTCTTAATTCAACAAGAATATGAAATATGATGAGGTTGTTTGTGTTTTTAAGTAATATTTATTTATATATTTGATTGATTGATATTTTTAGGTTTTTATACTGAAAGATTTCTTTCTTTTTTGAGAATTTTTAGTTTTATTTAATTATTATTTATTTATTTTCCTTTTTTTTGTAAAGAATTGTTTGTAGACTGATTTATCGATCAGATAATTGACTTTTTTTAACAAACTCTTAGCAAAGGTATTAAATATCGTAATTTTACTTTAATTAAATCCCCATAATAGTATATGTAAATATTTTGGTATCATCAATTCGAAATTATTGATTTATCATTCGTTTTAATTTATTGTATCTATTCACCTCTTTTTACCATATAGTCTTTTTTTGTTAGCTGATTGACTTTTTTCTTTACCATTTAATTCTTTTTCTATCTATCTCTCTATCAATCATTATTTATATATCTTTTAATTCCCACCTCTTTCATTTGCCTTGTCTTTAATTGTTATCATTAAAAGATTATTTACTTGAATTTCTTATTTCTTAACACTTTTGGTAATTGATATTTAAATTGACCATGAATGTTAGGCTATAAAAATCAATTAATTCTTCAAATTTATAAATTTCATTTCACTACCTTCAGAATTGTATCTTCATTTACTCATAATTAAATCTTATAAAACCTCATGAAAATTTTTTTTCTTTTACTTTAATTTACACACATCGCTCGTCAACTTACTATAAAACTAAAAAAAAAGAAAGCTAATATTTTTAATCATACAAAAAAGAATACTTTTCACTGATAGTTGCTAAAAATTGATGAGAATGCTTATATTTTAAAATTATATCTATTTTCTTTTCAATATTAAAAATATTTTTGTTGTAGTTTTATTATTATAAAATACAGTTTTTTTACTATTAATTTTTTGGTACATTAATGATAATAATACATTTAAATTTTGCTTTTTTTATCTTCAAATTTAAACTTAAAAATCTATTTATTTATTAAAATCTTTCAAAATGACTGAAATCATTTATAATATTGCTAAATGAAAGATAAAATTAAAAAAATTCTAAGTATAATAAATAACTTAGTGTCAATTGTGGGAATTCCTTATTTTCTTTTTATAAACCGCAAATAAGAAATAATATTAGCGAAATTACAAATTACAAAACTATCATTCAAATTAAAGCAATAGCTAATAAACAAATCTTAATGCGAGCTATTTTATGTAAAAAACAGTATTAGCTTTTCATCAATTTAACAATCATAAACGCATTTCGTAGATATTTTTAATCAAAATTTGTCTTTCTGCTACTCCGTGAGAAAGATTTCCATAGGAATATTCAAAAAGCTGCTCCATTCTTTCATATAAAATATAACAAAAAATTTGGCTTACTTTTATATGAAAGAAAAGTGATTTAAAAGTGAAAAATCAATAGAGGTGATAGTACTACTGTTAGCATACTTATAATAATGGGTAGTGTATTTTTTATACAAGCTTTAGAGAAAATCTCGATTTTAATTTATTTAAATATCCCCCATCTCTATAAACATAAAAATAAAGTAAAAGTGTTTTTTTTCTCTCGAGTTTTTATTTTTTGGGTAAAAAGAAATCAATGTACCAGTTTCCATACATTAATTTAAATCTCCTTACCTAATGTTTTAGGTTCATAACAAATCTACATCAGGTTTAAAGAAACTCTGACTAAATTGTTCATACACAATATTAATTACTTTTTTATTTTCATCTTAATTTATTGATCATAGATTTTCATAGACAAGCTTGAAAGAAACAGATATTTTTTCATCAAATAAAAAATTGAAATTAGCAACATGTTCTATTTATTAGCTACCCTCAAATATTCATAACTACTTTTTCTCTCAACTTGAGATGCTTTTGTTAAATTTTTAAAGGGTATTCAATTTAGCTCAGACTTTGCATGTAAACCATCTGCTCTCATCACCCTCTGTCTTTATCATCAATTAATTACTTAAATGACTTTACTACAAACTAAATTTATAAATTTGTTATCTCATCAATTACAAATCAATTAAAAAAACATGTAATCTAACAAATAGAAAAATTAATAATATACTAAACGATCTTTTCTGTTTTTTTTTATTTAGTGCAGATATATACTTGAATTTGTGGCTGGCTTATTACCACTCCGTTATTTTTTTATATCAGGCAGACATTAGGTTTTAAGATTTTGGCTATATCAATTAATAAATCAAAAAAAAGCTAAAATCAGGAGGAAGATAAAAAAGATCAAAAAGATTATAATTTAAATCTATAAAATTTGAAAAATATAAAATTTTATTCCAATCAAATCAAAAAATTCCATTTATTTGTCAAAGATAAAAGAAAGGTGTGATTTGAACTGTTTCTAAATTTCAAAAATTTAATTAAATATTACATTACAAAATCTGCTGTCTTTCAATTATGAAGAAATATGATTGATACACATTTTATTTAAATACTTTTTCCCATTACAACTGTAAATAATTTATCTCTTTATAATTTACAATTAAGAAAATATCATTAAATTTTGCTTGAAGAAAGCAATTAATTACAAAAATATTTGTTTTGTGTTTAATATTATTTCTTTTAGTCTAGTAAAGCGATTTTATTAATTTTTTTTTCAATAATATATGAAGGATATTTAAAAAGATATACACTTTTTTAGGAATCTAATATAAAAAATCTAGAAGTTTATCATGAAAGCTTTATTTTAGAGTTAGTTATTTGAATTAGTATATAATTGCTTCTAAAATTTTTAAGTTATGCTAATAATTTCTATTTAAAATAAGGAAAAAATTTTTAATTTCAAGAAACAAATTGATTTACCACTAGTTTTACTTTGTATTTTTAAATAAATATTTACAGATTTTAGCGTATGATATTCTTTATTATTTAAAACTATCTCCATAGAGCCGCAAATATAAAATGATTTAGAGATGTTTATTTTAGATAATATAAAAAAAATGTATTTTGTTTAGAAATAAAATAATATCTTGCTCCATCAATTCAATTAGATCATTTTGCTCCCAATTTTCAAAACAGGTAAACTAAGAAAACAAGTACTCGAACTTAATGTAATTTTTAAATAAAAAATGTAAATTAAAATATTGGCACAAAACTAAATTATTCTCAATTTTCAAAAAATTATTTTTGAATATAAAGAGAAAAAGCTGGATAATACCATGTTGATTGTACTTTTCTTTTTGGGTTATTAATATTTGTTGATTTATATGATTTGAGCATTATTGATAGAAAAATTCGGATATTACGAACAAATCAATCTAAAATTGCAAGATAAAATTTTTCAGTGTTAATTTTAATAAAAAAGTCTGTTTGTAAATGACTTTTATTTGTAAAATTCTTAAAAAACAAAACATAACTTTATATTATCGTTTGGCCAGAAAATATTAAAATTAAGTTACTTTTCTACTTTTATTTGATGTATTAATTCTGCTAATTCCTTTGGTGATGATATCTTCAACATGAACGGGTAATTTTTTATTTATTTTGTAAAAAACTAAAATCTAATTAGGCTAATTACTCTTTCATTCCTTTTATCTTAGTTTTTTCATATAGATTTACTTATCTAATTCCAAATAACCACAATTTTACTTTGTTCGATTAAACTTTGATTATTAAAATTTTGATTATGTAAACTATATATCCTGAAAAATATAATGTGCAGCTTAGATAAATAATCAATTATTAATCCTGATTAAGAAATATGAACTGTTCTACTTTGATAGTTAATTTCCTAAAAAATTGTATAGCTGGTTATATTAAAAAAGAAAGTAATTAGAATTTCAGAACTGCGAGCTTAAATTAGAAAGTATTTTAATTTATTTTATTTTAAACAATCAGATTTATCATAGATAGGTAAAAAGTGGAATATAAAAATTAAGTTACTTTATTAATCAAAAAGAATAAAATACTCTGAATATATTTAGATTTTGCATCTGATAAATGCTTTTAAAATATCGAATTTTCATAATTAATTTATAATAAGATAATAAATTCATATTTTTTTGTAAGATGAATCAATTTCCACTCTTTTTAATTTTTTTCCTTACAATTTTTTTATCATTCCAGACAGATGATATATAGATAGATAATACTTAATTTATAAAAATATATTTCAAAATTTGTGATTAAATATTGACGAATACTTGTTTCATACAAAATTTTTAATGGATATTCTCACATTAAAATTTACTGATAAATATTAGATACAATAATAAGATTCAAAAGTAATTTACTATAACAAAATATTTTGTATTTCAAAATACCATATAATAATGGGAATAGCTCACTCTCTCATTAACAAATGTAAGTGCTAATGAGTTAATATAAAAAGTGATTTATACTTTGATTTAGCTAATTTTATGCATTTATATCAATTATTTTTCTGTTATGAAAGAAGAGTGTACCTTCTTGGCATACTTCCAGTACCTTTCCCATTTTTATTTCCATGCTTTGAAGAGCTTCCCCCATTGTTATCCAAGTTTTTTAACTTAGCTAGCAACGCTGCTTCTGCAAAGCTAAATTAATTCTATTTAAACATTTTTTATTGTGAAAGATTTTTAGTTGAGCTGGCAAGGTTCAAAAATTTATCAACTTCAAATGCAATATTTGATTGCTTTTGGTCTGATGAATATAGCTAATCCCCAAATTCTTTCTTCAAATAGCTCAAATTAAAATAATTTGGGTTTATATGGTTGAATGATTTTGATGAGGTGAGGATTTTATCTTTATGTAAATGCTGTTTTTAGGTCTTTAATTAATATTTCATCTTTTAGTGTCTACTATTGTTACTTATTGATTTATCATCCAAATCATCATCAGAATGAGTAATACCTGTTTCATTATTTTCATTTTGAGAATATTTATGTGACATATATGCTTCTTCTTCTTTTTTAGTCAGAGTTTAAACTAAGTCTTTAACTCCTATTTTAGTGTGCTTGTTTTACAGATTATCTATTTATTTATTGATACTTTCTCTTTCTTGTTCATTTGAGAGTACAATTTATTTTAATGCATAGTCAGCTTTTTCAATTTATTACTGGTATTCAAGCTATTTCTATTGCTCAGTCGTCTCACTTAATTCTAAATTAGTGTTTTAATCTTATTTGATCTTTTTGTGATCGGAATTATTAGACCTCTTTTTAATTTATTAGTTTTGCTTTTATTCTTAAATACTGCTTAATAAAGATACAGCTCTTTTTTTGTCTGTATACTTGCCTTCTAAAGAACTTTAAGCTAATCCATCATCAATTTACTTTTGCATTTAAGCAGCTTTCAGTAATTTGGATTTCAAATTTGTATTAAAATCTTATTTTGTTTCATCATCAAGATGCTAATCTGGTTTTATAGGCTTAAGCTGCAATTAGCTCTCAGGTTTTGATTTATTTAAATTCAAAATTTTTTCGAATGCTTGGCTGTCGTGAATCTAATTTCCAGATTAGTTCAACTTTACTTTTTCTTTTATTCTAGATATTGTAGCTTATTCATTGAACTATTTAATTTCTCTCTATATAGCTATTATAGTATCTTCCTTCTATTAAATTTATGGAATTGATTTACCGTTGCCATTTTTTTGCTTAAATTGCACCATAATATTAGAAAACTAAAGCTCTTTTTTATCCATATTTACTTATTATAGTGTTTTTCCACAAAGCCAATGCATGTATGGATAATTAGCATGGTCAGTTTGAGAAACAAGCTGCTCTTAAATTACTTTTTTCATGCAAATATCAAGATCGATTAAATCTCTGCGCTAATCCAGAGGTATTTTCATAAATTTATATTTTATTTCCTATTTTTATTGTTATTCTTTAACATCATCTTCATCATCTCTCATAAATTTATATTTCTACTTTAATTGCTCAATTTTTTCAGGTTCTTCATTAAATTTAGGAGGCTCCTTGCTAAAATAAAGTTCACTCGTTATGACTTTGTGCTTTTTACTTTCTTCCTTTTACTTATGCTAATTTGACTTTTATAAAACATTAACGTTATTGAATGAAGCAATTTTAGATTGAGATTGTGTCATCCTAGTTTATCTTTTTTAGGTATCTAATTTAATGTTTGACTTGCTGAGGTTGTTTGATGAGGGAGTTAGGCTTTATATCTAATGTTTGTTAATTTGGTTTCCTAAATATTGCTGATTTCCTGTATCTACATTTAAATAATTTTTGTGTCCTTACTTTTAAAACAATTGTTGGTTGTCATTTTGTTAAATTTTATCTAAATCATTTTAATTTAATGACAAATTTTATTTTTTGGAATAACTTTATTATTTTAGTGATAAACTGGTTTTTCTTGTTTGTGGATCTTCTATTTTGCGTACTGCAGAAAAAGGTCTTATGCGCTATTCAAAGTTTGTGTCGTTGTTAAATTTTAATAAATCCTACGAAAAAGAATTTCTTTGATGCTAAATTTTATTTTAAAAGTTGAGGTTGTTAGATAAGTTTTGTTGATCTGAAGTTAGCTAGCTCAAATCATTTACCCTTGGTGATGCTGCTTAAGATTTATTGGTTAAGTTATTCTAAAAAGCATCTGTTAAATATAAATTAGGTGTGATATTAGTGTTAAATTAATTATTGAATCCTATAAAGCTAGAGTTATTAGAATTATTTCCAGAATTAAAATTCTTTGAGGAAGGATTAAGCTGATTATTTGAACTTTATATTTATTTGTATTAATTAAATGCTATTGGAGATATAAAATTACCTTGATTATTAAAACTGCTATTTAATTTTTAATCTTCTGAAGAGTATTTCTATTAAAGGTGAGTGTTATTTGATATGGTATTATTGTAATTATTGCTATTTTAATCAAAGTTTATTATTGAGTGAAGATCTATTCCGTGTGTAGAAAAAGATTATCGTTTTGAATTCAGTTAACTATTTTAACCTGGTGGTTCTATGTAAGTACAATCCATGATATTATTTAAATTAAACCCTTCTCTAAAAGATTTGTTTTTATTTTAATTTTATCCATTTATTTGATTATTTTAAATTCCATACAGTTTTGATGCAGCTAATCCAGTTATTTAAGTTGTTTAGTCTTAAAAGCTAGGAATTTCAGAAAGACTTTTGTTATTTTGAGCCTTCAAATTAGATATTGATAAATAATTTTTTGCAGATTCCTTTCTTTGGCCTTAATATTAAAGAGCAAGGTTCGAATTATTGTTTGAATTAAATATTTAGCTCAAAGATTTAGGTTGATGAGATTCAAATCCATTTCTAGTGGCTTAATCATCAATTAGGTGGATATTATCTTATGAAGATATCAATTATAATGATATATTATACTCATCTTTATTGACCCAATGATTTTGTTTTTTCACTAAAATTTTTAGATTTTTATTTAGCTACTCACATTCCGCCTTATTGTAAAGATAAGAATTCATATCGTCTATTAGCTTTTATTTTCTATTAGTATCTTCTTTTTGTTTTTACTCTATGATGTTTGTTTTTGAATCATCAAATTATCTAAGTATTTTTTAAATTTCTGCCTCTTCTTATAAGAGATCTCCATATTTCTCTTTCAGAAAATTATAATGATTAGTTATTTTTTATTTTAATTAGCTTGAAGAATCATATAATAAAAGTTTGTTTGAAAACCAATTAGCTAATTGGATTGTCTCAAGGGCTTTAGAATACTAGTTTTGAATTTCATAGCAACTAGATTTAACCAAAAGAATTAAAACAAAATTAGTTATAGATTTTTCACATTTAATTTCAAATTTAATTGGTATGTCTTATTTACTAAAGCTTCCCAGCTTCTTAAACCAAATTTCAATAGCATTTCTTTACATTTAAAAAGCATATTCGTAAGCAATATCAGCTTCCTCTATTTAATTTTATTCTAGATGGATGTTTCCTCTTGTTAGTTCAATAGTACTATTAAAATTTATTAAATTATAAATTATTGACAAAATAAAATATTTAAAACTAGAATAGTTATAACAGCTGATATTATCAAATAAAAAAATCTTCATGCACTATTAGCATTCAAAAAATTTACGCTGCAATGTACGAAAGATCTGCACTTGAAACAAACAGTAAATTACTCAAAAAATTTCTCACAATATCTGAGCCTTTCAATAAAAATTTTAGTGACCTCATTGGTTAATTAACTTGTTTATGGAATTGATAGCTTAAATATAATGATTTGAGGTAATAAGTTAACATTTATTCTCTATGTAGATGAAATTTATCTTTAACAATAATCAGAGGATCATAATTTTCCTCATCATCATCTTCTTCGTCCGAGTTTTAATTTTATTCTAATTAATCACTAATCTTTAGAGCAGGTTCTTCAAACTCATTTTAGTTTGTTTGATTTTTTTAAGATTTTTTATTCTATTGACCTTCTCCAAAATAGTTTTGTTCCATCATATCTGTAAAGTTTTTTTAGGTTACTGATTATTTGTTTCTTGCATGATTTATTTAAAACTTTTTAGTTATGAAAAATTATTAAAAATTAAACCATCAAAATAAGTTAGTAATTTATAATTTATTGATTGATTTATTTTTTTACTTAAGATTATTTATATGCTGTAGTTTTTGCTTCCTAAATCTCTTTTTAAATAAGGGATTATTTCTTCATGAGAACCTGTTCTTAAACACTTGCCTGCTTCGTAAAAACCAAATCTTTGCAATCTTCCTCACTTTGCAAGTTAACAAGAAAAGATTCCCATTAATTAAGATATTAATAAATTATACTCATCAATGGAGGAACTTTGTTTAAAATTTTTGGAGTTGATTTCTTAAAATATTTTTTGATAATTTTGTGGCAAATGTGTATAATTTACTAATAAAAATCTATTTGAATACTCTTGCTCAATTCTTAATCCATTAAATATCTTCTGAGATTAATAAATGCTTTTTTATATTTACCCCTTTAAAGTAGCTTTTTTGTTTCACTTAAAACATATAAATTCTCTTATTCTATTGATTTAGGGCTGCTATTTTTACCCAAATTGAATGATTTGAGAGAAGATAATGACTAATTGCGACCTCTTAGCTAAGGTATATTTATGTGAGCTGGAGAATCGCTTGACCTTTAAGTTAAGGGCGAAATGCTGGACCTATCAAAATCCATATTCTATCTAAATTACTATTTTATGCTTAATTTTAAGATTAGTTTTTTCTACTTAAAATCAGTAATTAATTATATAAAAAGAAATACTGTTTTAATGAACTTCAGTGTGAGTGGTATTTACTTAATATATTTAGTTTAATAACTGATTAATTTAATAATTTAACTTTAAAATTTGATAATTACTCACTTTAAAAATAAAATATGTATTTATTTTTTAAACAAATAGATATTTAATCATTAACATATATTTACTTAGTTATAGAAGAATTTAAAAATATATACGCTTATAATTTATTATTTTGTAGTTTTATTCTAATTCACAATATTTTATCTATTGGAATCATATCAACTAAATATAGAATAATAAAATAACTACAAGCGTTTTTATAGAAATAATCATAGAACTTTGAGTGTCTTATTCAGTTGTGCTAAACTAAATAGTGTATACTTATGTTCTTGGTTAAAAAATACTAGGATCATCAGCAGCGGAGTAGTAAAAAAATGAATAAGTAGTATTTTTTTATAGATTAGAAAATTAAAAATTTAATAAGGAATTGTTGAAAGTTTATTAGCTGAATTAGAATGTAGCATTAGATGAATTTTTACCTTCATATCCAGTTCTGATATCATAATAAGTTGGTGTAGGCACACTTGCTAAATCAATCATTCCGTAAAAAACACAGTAAGAGTCACATTATAAACCTGTTATGTTGACGTTATCAATTCCAGGATTAGCAATAATAAAAGTTTAATTAACTATATTTGGTATCAAGTAATCTCCTAAAGTTGGTTAACTAACAGATGTTATCTAAGGTAATCCAGTAATATTACCATATGCATATGTTGTCAGCAAATTTTGATTAATACCATTTATTTATATTTACGGAGTTATGGTATCTTTCTCAAACTCGTATATAGGATAAATATATATCTTGGTAATTTAATATTAACCCGATTAATTTGAAGTAGAATCTAAGAATCTATTTTCAACATTATGCTAAATATCTTTAGCTAAAAAATTTTAACTTTAAATCAATGAGCTTTAACTGAGTAATCTACTACCTGTAGCCAAATTACAATAATCATTATATTAAGTTCTTAAACTATTTAAATTTAAAATAATTATTATTTAATTTATAATTTTATGAAAAAAATAACAATTTTTATTTTGAAAAAATATTTTTAACAAAATCTTGTAAAAATTATTTATTAAACTTAAAATTCAAAAAAATTAATCTCAAAATAAAAATATTAGTATGAAATATCAAATTTAAAAACTAAAGGAAAGTAAAATTTTTAAATGATTTCGATATAAAAATAATTTACTAAGGAGCTGGTACTTTTAGATAGGATGTCAAAAAGCATGCAAATTATTTAGCCATATCCTATAATATCACCTGCGAAAATGTAAAACTTATAGTTAAAAATATTCCTGAGTTACCTTTAGTGATAACTGAGATAGTCTAAGATGGACTAAATAAGTCGTTACCATTCACACAAAAACCAGTAATATTGTAGTTAGTAGAAGGTTTTAATTTATTTATTTAAACTGTTTTACTTTAAAAATCTACATTTTCTACTTATCCTGACCCTAGTATAATATTTGTAAATCCATAATGATAATTATATGGATCACTCAGTAAGTTGGAAGGAGTGAAACTCCATGCATTTTGTATGACAGCCTAAGGTGATAAATTTTAAGATCCATAAATTGAGGCTATGTAATAGAATGTACTATCTTAATTACAACCTATAACAATTTTCAAATGTGTAGCGCCTTTATCTGTGCTAGTAGAAGAAATCTATAAATATAATAGATATTAAATTAATTACAATTTTAACTTAATACTTGCTTATTTTACCTGCAATTATGCTTTTGGTGCTATTGTTTTATCTGGTATTATTTGATAAGTCAGTTGTGGAAACTATTTTATAATTGAATAATAAAAATAAATATTATAAAATCTTCAATAAATAAATAGTTACGCTATTATAGAATTATAAGGTTTGTGCAGTTAGTACAATATTTATTTGTCCATTACTATTTAAAGCTGCACTATTAGGATTTGATTAGACCATATAAAATGCTTAGGGATTGTTATAATTTAAAATTATGTTGCTTTTATTTACAAAGCTTAGGCCTGCAGCTGATTATAAAGGTGTCGTAGGATCAAAGAGAGTACCTTATAGCAGTGTGTCATATAAGCTTTAGCAGTTTAACATGTCTATTAAAATAGGTAGAGAATGACCTGAAACAGGTATTTTGAATGCCAAATCTTATACATTTAAAGAAAACTTTTAAGCAATAACCTAAATTTTTAAAAAGGGAAGAGCTGTCTAAGCCCCTTAATCATCTGATTTCTGAAGTTAAACTAAGAAAAGTCCTTGAGTAGTTGTGCTATTGGCTGCGATTTAGAATTAAGCTGTAGGATATCTAAATAAATTTATTCAAACAAATGTCTATTATTCAATAATTAATTAAGATTTAATTTACCCTAATGAAGCTCTTGGTTATGTTGGACTTAGAGAGAATTGATTGTTAGAAGTATAGATATAAAATTCTTTTAAAAAGGCACCATAATCACTTCCAACTGTTACTATGTTATTAAATACACCTATTTATACATAATTAATTTAAATTAATTTCTAGTAAACCTTTGATTAATTTCTTACCAACGTAGGCAGATATTTATGTAACAGCCAGATTGGTGTTAGCATCAACCCAGTTAAGGTTTATTTGAGAGGGATTATTTTAGAAAGGTAAACCAACAATATTCCACAAATTTGCAGATGATCTTGAGGCTATCGAGTTTCCATTGTTTTAGGAGATAGATATTATCATTTTACCTGCATCACAAGCAATTAGATCTGGATTTCTTAAGTTTTATAACACGATGTAGTAAAAATTGTTAGCATTTTTATCTGTTAAAATGACAGGGATAGTAATTCTAAAATTAACATAATATTTTTATTAAAAAGGCATTATTTGTTTAAATTTTACCTGTTTCCAAAGGTTTTGCAGTCAGTAGAATAGTCAGTAGTGTTTAGAGGATTATACAAGAAACAAAGAGGAGTTATATAATTTATTATCCTATCCCAAACTACAGGAAAGTCTATATAAAAGTAATTACCTTAAACTACTGAACCAGCTGGTACTTTAACTTTAAGAGCATAATTAGCTGTGTTACGAATGTAGTTATTGGAAACCTATATATAAACAAATGAAATGGTTAGAATTGTCTTTTTTTAAAGTGATAATTTTTACACTTAATTTAGTAATCCAAACTCTTTAAGGAGTTGTACTTGGCTGAATATCATTAGTATCTCCAAACTCATCAAGTATAGTATAGGAAGCTTAGTTACTTATTCCTTTTGTAATTAGTTTTAAATAAAAAGATATATTTTTAAAATTCTAAATAAATTGAAATTTTACCAATAAATATACTCATGTAGCTACTGTAAAATAAGCTTGATTACTCAACTCCAAACACTTGGATATTAAAAAAGTTGTTAACGGTAACACTAAAAGGTAAAGAGGTAATTAAAATAGTATATGGCTTTACTATTTGACAACTCACAAATACATTATTCATAAGGCAGTAAATATAACTTGAAGTTAAGAGAGGTGAATAAGTTGTAGGAAAATTAATTACTATTTATGTGCTTGACACAATATTTATTTTTTCAGAAGTTATGTTGAAGTTAAAAACGACACTTGATCCTACTGTATTATGTTGCTTGTACTAAACTGCTAAATTATTTGATGGGAACAAGCTTTAAGGTTGAATTTGAGAATAAACGGAACTACTTAAAAAACCACTGTAAATCTACAATACAGAACCTATAATTAACAATTAATTAAAAATGTTTTGTTTATTGATTTCATTAAGAATATATTTTACCCTGAGGAGACACAAAACCGTTAATTTAAGCAGGATTTATAGAATAAGGAGTTCTAATTCCATCACAATAAAATATAAACTAGGAATTGGCTGGAATTTCTTTCTTTGGGATTATTAAAATTTAAGATAGTGTAGTTGTATCCATAGATAACCAGCTAAAAGAAGGCGTTCCTACTGTGCTTGGAGCTACAATAGGATTTTATATTTGGCAGACGAGATTACTCTGGTAGACCACATTATCTTTGGCATACCCACCTAAAGATAAAATTAACTATTCATCAACAGCTACTATTCTATTAGTAAATGCTATAGAAAAATACATTTAAGTTCTGCATCTTTGATTTTAGCAGCCCATATACAAATTTGTAAAAGCAATACTAGGATCTGTGGAAGGACTTGAATTAATATATGTTAAAGGCTATGCACCATTATAGAGAGTAGACTAATCAATGATTTTTTGAGGTGTACCGGGAGAAGAAGCATACAGAGTAATTCCAAAATAGGTGGCCGGAGTAGTTGCTGGACTACCCATTTAAATACCGTAAATAGTTAAAGTATATGTAGATCCTCCAGTACTTAAGCAATTAAGGCAGTTTGTTATTAAAACATTCAGTTATTTGCTTGCTGAATTTATTTAAGCTGAACAAGTTGTTTATTGAATTCCAGTATTTATTTCAGATAATTTGCAAGGATTAGCTACAGTCTGTAAGGTGAAATCTGTAAATGCTGCTGCGGCTATTATTTTTTTATTAATTAGAGAAAAATGAGAAATCAAAAAATAAATAAATAAATAAATAAATACTATTAAATGTTAAAGTAATCTAATTTCCAGAAATAATAGGGTTTTAGGTAGTGAATTATACAGAAAAATACTCTCTTTATCTTCCTATTGTAAGGGATTTTGTAACAGGAGCAACAATAATTGTTCCTTGTTTCATTGCAGTGAAACCTGTTACACCAAACTAGTTTTCAGACAAAATACCATCATTATTGGACCAAGCCAGCATGTTTTTAGCTGGAGGTAGCTAGCCATTAATATACGGTAAAAATGCATAGCTAATTGAAAGGGTTGTTGAAATAGAGATTGACCCTTATTCATAAGGACAATATATTCCGTATCTATAATTGGGGGTATTACCAGTGAAGCTCAAGGCATACTTAAAGCTTAAGCATGATCCAGTAGAATCTTAAGACCCAAGGGGGAAAGATGCTGTTGAACTTGCAGTGTAATAATTCCACTCTGAGCATAAAGTAAAACTAGCTCCATTTAAGTATGGTGTACTTTATTTATTACCATTTATTACAGTGTTACTTTTAATTTTAAATTACAAATTAGTGTTCATTAAACCAACTCTCGAACCAGAAGCTAGAACCCAATTATAAGATCCTTGTTTGTTTTGTTTATTTTATTAGTTTAATCATACATTATTTAATATAATTTTACCTGTAGTTTAGCTAGCTGTACCTATATTTTGAAACAACTAATTAGAAGGAATAATGTTATTTTTACCAGTTAATCTATAAATTTAAGTTATTTAGTTCAGATTGCTGTTAGAACTATAAAGAGAACTAGTCTATAAACCAGCTAAGTAAATATTTACTTTACTTGTTTACTTATTGACAAAAGCCTTAAGAGGAATAATTAATTAAAATTTTTCACTTGGTCCAATTGGAATTTTTTAAAATTAAATCTCAATCCTATGGTAATTTGTATAGCTTTAACCTTACACAATTCCACCATTTGATCCAGAAGTGAAATAGGTACAAGTATATTGTGTTGTTAATGATGAAAAACATGGAATCTATTTTTTAATTAAATTTTAATTTAATTTAATTTAATTATTTATTATTTGTATACTTAAATGTTATAATTTGAATTCGAATTTGAGTAGAAAGGCTCAAGATTTTTAAAGAATATTGCAATCTTTGTACGAGCTGAGCCTAAATCTGAAGCACTAAAATAGCCAGCTATACGTAAAATAACAGGTAATTATACTCCATCTGTAGCAGAACCTGCGCTAGTCATATAATTACTAACACCATATCTATATAAAAAAGAAATTTTTTATTAATTAATGAAAAAAATATTTTTTATTCTACCTTAAGTTAGCTGGTCCACCTGTATTAATTGTGTAAGCATTGTAAAGAAAAACATTCATCAATATTGGATTAGGTGAATTTATTTAATCAAATGTTGCTATGTAAAAATCCATTAAATACTAATCTGCATAAAATGAAGAATGTCGAATGACTCTACCTCTATTTATTTTAAAGTAACAATTTTAGCAATTTGAAGCCTAAGCTTTACCATTAAAAATTAGATCTAAATCCTAGCTATTAAAGGAGGTAATTTTAATTTTCAAATAAGATGCTCTCTCACTAATTTGAACAGATGTAAAGAGATTTAAATTGCTTAGTAATGCTGAGTCGTTACTAGTAGTTATTGTAGGAGAATCACTTGTTTGAAGAGATATTACATTCGGGTTTGCTAATATTATTGCGCCAGCTCCATTAGGTAGATTTCCTGATCCACTTGTTATGGCTGCAGGTGGAATTTTCATAGTAAATATGAATTATTAAAGACTAGTGCTTGATGAAGAAGGTACAGCTCCCAAAATATTTAAATTAACAGAGTTAACTGTATCAGTAAGGGCTGCAGTGGAAAAAAGGGTGTAATCTAAGTAATTGACGCTATTTGAACTTAGTGACCAACTTGGATTATTGTTTGTAGAAACAATTTAAAGAGCATTTTAACTTACAGAAAGAGCTTATCCTATTTGAAGTCCTGAGTTTATATCAACCTGTATTAATATAAAATAATTCAAGCTTCTAATAAATATTTTTTAAAATTACAGCATAAAGGGTAATAGTACCAAAGTTGGGTTCTAGTGGTGAAGTAAATAAATCGTAAGGAAATGTTATACGACAGCCAATACTGTATTAAGTAGTTGCAAGCATCTTACCTACATTTTCACAAATAATCACAGCCTAGGTAGGATCAGTTAAAGTATTTAAATAGCAATAAACGTTTAATCCTGTATAGCTCGGTAGAGTATTGCTTATTGATCCTGGTAAAACAAAAGTGTTTAACTTGTTTGGGACTTAGATTTAAACTTATACTCTTATATTGTCAGGTAAGTCTTAAGATATTTTAAATAACCATTAGAATGCATTATACGGAATAAAATCAGGATTTGAAGAACTTTAACGTAACACCTGGAGATTAAAAGGATAAAAACTGAATGCTGAAGAAGAATATTCTAAACCCCATCCTAACTGCATATTTTATGAGCTAAATTATATTTAATTTACACTAAATATTGGATTGCTATTTTATAGCTCTACTATGTTGTTTTGATTGAATAATAAGGTTCTTACTTATAAGTATGCCTATTATGGAACATAATTAGGATTCTATACATTAACCACAAACCTTTAAATTTAAAATAATTATTATAAAAAAAATAAATTTCAAAAGTAAAAAAAATGTTTACCTAAACATTTCGTTAGCATTCACTGTCCTTAAAATCGAGTATGTAATTGTATTTTAGGTTGGATCATAAACACATTTGTATTAAGTGGAAGGCAAGGGAGGAATGTAAGGATTTTATGATTAGCTTCCAGTTGAGCAATTTGAATTAAAAGTAAAATCGTTATTTAAAAATTTAATTTCTATTCTTGCTGAATCTTATATTTATTATTTTACTCCTACATCAACATAAACTGTATTAAGAGCACCAATTGTATTGGCAGTATTTTAGTTTACTATTGTTACTATTAGCTACAAATCTGTTAAAGGATAATCTCCTAGTGCTATATTAGTAAAGCTAGGATTTCTATCATAAACTATTGCAATGCTTGAAATGCTGCTTACAGTATAAGCCTTTTTAAAATAAAGAAAAAATTTTAATAAAATTAGTAAAAATATTTAAAATGTTTTAAATTCCATAACTTATATGTCTGATAACTTTAAATTAATAGACATTTTTTTAAAACAGATTTTTAACATAATATATTAATCAGTCTTTTTATAAAGAAATTTTGCTAGTAGCTAGCTATCTAGTTCTAACATTACTTATAAATTGATATTACCTGTATAGGAACTTTAATACCAGGAGACTGAACATTCACATTACTTCCAGTTAATTAGATTTGTAAGTAATAGTATTAGTTTGCTAGTAGACTTGCAGGATTTCCTAATACATCTTAAAAGGAAATATAGTAAGCAGTAGGTTCTTAATTTTACCCATTAATAGCATTAATATTTATTTTTGCATTAATATAATTTCCATTTCCGCATAAATATCCACCAGAAGCACTGGCATAGGAAACAACCAAATTAGCAGGGATATTACCATTTGGTGTACCGTATTATTCTAGGTTGTGTAATTTAAAAGGAAATACTAATTTTAAGTAATCACTCGAGCTTATTCCGCTATCTAGCTTGAATGGAATTGTAAAAACAGAAGCGTAACCTGCATTTATATAATTCATAGACACATCCCAAGGATAAATATGTCCAGCTCTACATTCACCAACAAGTAAATAAATGATTTGTAGATATGATGAGAATAAGGTAGGGAAAAATCCTATGATTAAATCTATTCTTTTCATTTTAAGGGTGAAGAAGAACCTTTTAAAATAATTTTGATTAGTAGTTACTTTCTAAATATATATATCTCTCTATCAATCTCTTAGCTTGTTTATCTATTAATAAATATCTTATTTAATTAAGTTTGATTTTAAATGATTTCTATTCAAAATGTATCAAATAAGTATATAGACTTTGATTTTTATTTATATAATATCATCAATATTATTAATTAATTGTTGGTCTATTAAAACTATAGCTTCAAGCAAATCAATATTCACCTGAATTTCAAAGATGAGTCTCTAATGTAATACATATGCCTTTTGCTCTAAATATATTTATTAAAACAATCTAGAATTTAGGCTATCATTTATTATATATTTTACTGATTTTATCACTACCAAACTAATATATATTTTTTTGTTTAACATTTAATTACATCAACTTATTTATTTATAAATTTGCTAGAAATATTTATTAACTTAATTATTTTTTTGTATTGAATTTTAATAATTTGATTTTTAAATATTTCGATTTATTTATTTAAATTAGTATTCTTGATTTCTATTGATTAAATAAAAACTTTTAATTCTAAAGACATATTTAACTAACAAAAAATAAGAATAGTAAAATTTATTTAGTTATTATTTAGTTTTTTAATATCTAATTTTTAAAATCTTATCTAACTTAAAAAAATAAATTGTTTAATTAGTTTTATTTTGAGTTTTATTATTATTTCTAATCCAAAAAAAATCAGTATATTAAATAATTATAGTATTTTATTGATTTTAATTTGTGATCAGAAAATTTTATTTCTAGTTGTCCTTTTAGAGCAAGTAAATAGAAAGCTATAATTTAACTGGTAATGAGCCATAAATACATAATATTAAAATAATTTTTACTTTTATTAAAACAAATAAATAATATTACAGTTCTTTAATCATTCCCATTAAATTATAATCCTTATTGTTATTTTATTGATTTGAAATTTAAATTATTAAATCATGCTTTTCATATTTCGTCATCATCATCGTCTCCTTACTCGCTTTTTATAGTATCTTATATAGAAGAATATTCCCTAATGATAGGAACTCTAGCAAGCATTTTTTACTCTGCATTTTCAAGGTTTTTTTCTAATTTTTACTTATATTCTTTATATTATTGATTCATTTTTAAATTTTTTGTAACTTCTTCAT
The DNA here is from genome assembly GCA_000231845.2 of Tetrahymena malaccensis 436. Classification (NCBI taxonomy): domain Eukaryota; phylum Ciliophora; class Oligohymenophorea; order Hymenostomatida; family Tetrahymenidae; genus Tetrahymena; species Tetrahymena malaccensis. Next base: position 89,334 of record AFXY02001528.1, on the reverse strand, counting down.
GCTTATCATATTCTTCTTCCAAATCTTATAATTTATCTTTATTAAGCATGTGATAGATAGCTACCTCATATTTATTTTTTACTGATTTTGAATTAGCTGATGACCTTTTTGTTAAATAATACAATTAGTTAGTATAGATAGCCTTAAAATGTAAATTAGTTTACATATATACAACAAATGCTAAAAATATTGTGAGTAAAACCATGAACATGACTTTAGATTCCTCTGGTAAAAAAGTATTCTTTGCTATCTTCTCTTCTAACTTAAATCTTTCTTTAATTTAATTATTATAAAATTATTTTTTAATGTATTTTAAATGGATTTAATCTAAACAAACTAATCAATTTTAAATATAATTCTTACTTGAAGCATCAGGAATATCAGCATCTATTGGAGTAAAATTTTTATCTTCAATGTCTGCTATATTTTCAAAAGAATCTCTAAATTTATCGAATTCTTCTCCTTCTGGAGTACGAGAGGCGTATTCTCTGAAATCGAATTTTCCATACTTTTGCTATTACCCACTTTCACTACTTTACTGTTCGTTTTCAAAGTCCTCCTTATATCTATTTGCGTCTGGTCTAACTGATTAAAATTCACTTGATCTTGAACCTCTTTATGATTCGTATGTCATCTTTACTTCTTAACCTAACTATTTTTTTATATCTTCAAATGCATCCTTGATAAGTACAAACTTTTTTGTTGCATCCTAATTACATATTAATTTAATGATTATTAAAATAAAATCCTTCCATCAATTAATTAATTATAAGTAGCATTATTATTTTTGAATGATAGAATCTATCTTTAATATGTTACTGGTGAAGGATTTCTATCAGGATGATATTGCGCAATTAATTTAAAATAAGTCTTCTTTATATCGGAGAATTCAGCTCTTCTATCAACTCCTAATATGTAATATGGGTCATAATGAGCAAATCTATAAACTATTGGCTGATGGAAACTCTTTTATTATTTTAATAATATTCATTAATTTTATTTTTGCAACATCGCTGATTATTTGTATTTAATTTTCTGAATTAGCTTAAAATTATTTTACTTTAAAGGAGTCAAAGTTAAATTATATTTATTTAAATGATATGGCTCGAATATTTGAAAAAGCTCTTATCATTCTTTCAACTTGTTAAGATCTATTGTATAATTTTAATTTTTAAAGCTTTTTATAATTACTTTTACAAAATATCTTTAATCAGAAACTTCTTTTTTAATTTTTTTTAAAAAACCAATCAAATTCATAAAATATCTACCTCAAATAAATTTAATTTAGTAATAAGTTTATATTCTTGAAACTAGTAAATTTCTAAAATCTTGCAATTAATTAAATATGTATTTAACAGCTATATATAAAATATATATTAATTTTTAAAATTCAACAAACAACTTCTTTATAATTAAATTGCAATGATGAATTAAAACTATTTCAAACAGCTTATAAAAGAAAATTGAAGAGTAAAAATTATAAATAATTTGTTCATTTCTTTGTCATTACAGATGATAAAACTATAGCTAATATGATTACCATGCCAATCAGGATAATTAAGATCATTTTCTTAATATTTTAGTAAATAAATGTAAATGGATAAAAAATAACTAATTTAGAATTTACTTTCCTATTTTTTTTTTGATTAACTTTTTCTTTTTCTAATACCTTTACGGCTTTTTCATTATAATTTAGCGATGAGGAAATATATTCTGTTATGTTGTTTATAACTTTACCCTATTTAAACACTAGCATTGATACCTGATTCACTAATTCATGCATTTTAATAATACTTTTTTAAAGAGCTAAAATGTGAGAATATTTTTCTTAGACATCATTTATGTAAGTTTTAAATTATGTGCTGGGCATTTTAAGCATTTGCTAATAAATTTATTATTCACTGCTATTAAATGGATTTTTCATGATTTATTCTATTTCTTCCTCAGTTATTTTATTATTTAGTAATTAGGCTTATCTCAAAGCTCTCTGTTTAATCATATCTTGATAATATAATTTTGCTTCGTTCACTTTTTTTAAAATTTATGAAAACTCCTCCCAATAAATTCCAAATTATATTTGCATCATTCTTGTTTCAGGCTCATCAGGTTAAGTTTATTTTTCCTCTTCTAATACTTTTTCAAACTCATCAAATATCTTTTTAACTTATTGCTGTGTTTATGTTAAATTCTGCACAGTTGAATCCATTTTTTATGAAATCTCAATTTCATGTTTTTATAAAGTAGCATTTTAATATTACGAAGTAAGGATTTTAATCTAGCGGATGCATATTTTTATTTGACTAAAGCATTCATTTAAAGGCTTTTAAAATAACTCATTCATTTTTTCATTAATAATGGTATTCTCATCAATATACTTATCAGCTTTTTAATCACTTTATGAATCCTTATTACCATTTTAATTTTGGTACATTTTTGATTGATCTATATCAGTAAGCTAGGAAGGATAAAAGATATTAAAGATTTTCTATCTAATTTTTTTAAAATGTTTTACATACAATATAGAGTTCCTAAAGTAAGTCAATCATTTATTAAAATGGGTTCTTTTATTATTTTTATATTATTTAAAGATTTCTTAATTATAAAAAAAAAAAACAAATCAATTCTTAAATTAAATATAAAATATAAATATTTAGTGTAGACATCAAAAGTGACAAATAATTTGTTAAATAATCCAAAAAAATCAAAAATAAAATGATTAAATTCTTATAATAATTTTATTTATGTATTCAATTTGAAATTAAAATTAGAATCATCGATATTTTAATTTGAAAAAAGATTAAATAAATAAAATTTTAGACATTTATTATACCCAAAAACACATCCATACATAGATAGATATTATTGATGTAGCAAAGATTTATAATGAATTAAAATAATTTGAATTATGAATAGGTATTTAATGTATAACTAATAAATATTGGTAGACTGTTTCAAAAGAAATTAATTAATTAATTAATTAATTAATTAGTAAATAAATAATATCTGTATTTTTAGTGATTTTACATAATAAATGAAACAAAAATTAAAAATTAATAGTTTGATATTAATAAAACTTACAATATAAACAGATTGATAATTAGATAATAAAATAATATATACATATATACATATATTTATATTATAAATATCAATCTTAATTTAACAAATCTAGTTTTGAATTAAGTTAAAGCATTAGTCTAAGGACTCAAGTTAATCAAATGAATGCAAGTTAAGCGCTGCCTAGAGAAATTATTTAGTGGTTGGACTCTTTAGATCTGGCCTATCAAGTTAGGAATGTAAGAAGAGATTTAGCAAATGGATTTGTTATTGCTGAAATTTTGAGTAGATACTTCCCAAGAGAAGTAAATATTTACACTTATGATAACGGTTAGCGTCTTGAAAGGAGAAGAGATAATTGGGAATAAATATCTAAATTGCTTTTAAAAAAAAGCTTTTTAATTGCTCCTGAAGATTATGAACCCATTTATAATTAAGCTCCAGAAGCAGCTTTTGTTTTCCTTCAAAAACTTTATGAATTTACAACTCACCGTAAATTAAATTTAGATAAAAAACCCAAAAAATCTGGTGAAGAGGAAGACGAGGATTATAATCCTCCAGCATATTTGAAACCTACCGGAGCAACCTTAGCTAGAGATAGGGAATTGACAAGAATTACAGATAATGATGTTAGAGAAGCTCGTACGAAGGTTGTTATCGCATAACATGAAGAGAATATAAGATAAGAAAAATAAAATTCAAATATCAAAGAGTATCTCACATTTAAAAAGAGACAATAGTTAGAAGAGCAGCTAAGAAAAGAGGAAGAAATGTTGCTAGAGCGTAAAAAAAAGTATAATAAAAATATTTAAGATTCTCTTTAGCCAGAAGTAAGAGAAATACAATTAAAATCATATAATTCTTCAACTAGCAAAAAAAATAAAGAGTAATAAGGCTAGCTAATGGAAGCTAAAGGTATTTTAGATTTTCTATAAGATCAATCATCAACTCTATTCAAAAAGGAACCTATAGCTTTAGACTTAAAGTAAGCACATTTATAGCATTTTAAGATAGCAATGAATATTAAAAATTATTTTATTAGGAATTTAGGTATTGATGAAAAGAAGCCTTAGCTTATTGTAGAGATATTCAACAGATGTGATGAAGTCAGAAAAAAATCTATGAAAGTACTCTTGTAAAGTTTTATCGACAATAACATACCACTGATTATTGATACATTAAACAATAACTTCTTGGATTTCAAGAAATTTTTCTACATGTTCATAAAACCTTTAAATTATTTAAGCAATACTTCTAAAACTTTTATGTATATTCTGAGCTTATTCCGTAAGGTTGCTGGTGCTCTAGTAGAGTCAGATGCTTAAAGCACTTAAATGATGTTTGAAAATATTCTTCTATCACCTCTACTTGATATTATCGCCAAGCATCCAACTAAGAAAGAAAGTTTATGTGACATTATTTATCGCTTTTGTTCCAAAGATAGCACAGCTCGTTTACATATGATTAAGCAGATTTAGCATTTGCTCAATACTCGCTCATAGGAATTTGTTTCAATTCTAGCACAGCTTATTACTTAAAACTATGAAGATGATTTTGATGTAGAACTTTACAGAGTATTCTTTACTTATTCTATTAGATCACTCACCTCTACTTCTCCAGTAACAAGAGTAAATGCTCTAAAGATTTTGAATGAAATATGCTTTTACGATTATATTCCTGTCCTATCTAAAATTTAAACACTAAATAATCTAATAAATGATGACTGGTGGGAAGTTAAAGCCCAAATTTTAATTATTTGCCAAAATCTGCTACTTTACTTAGCTTAGGAAGATGAAAATTATAAGCTTTACAAATAGCAATAACTCCACAATCAATCTCATCAAAAGAAGTAAACAGAAGGAAAGGGGAGTCAAGAAGCTGATTCTGTCAAGAGCGATGTTTAAAATAGTTTTTAAGCAGAAAAAGAGGAATTCTCACCTGTTTTAAATGGCAAAAACTAAAACTAGCCTCGCTAATCAACTAAAAAGAATTCTGTAACTTCTTAACACAGGTAAAGTGAAGAAAATGAAGCTAATCCTCCTGAAGCTCATTAAAATTCATTTTAATAAGAAGCTATAGATGAGCTATAAGATATTGAAGACAGAAGAGAACGTTAAAAATATTTGATGAACATAGTATATTGCATATTTGATTCTAAACATAGCTAAAACATTCTTCGTATTGGATTAATCTATCTTGCACCTGTTTTAAATTTCTACCCAAATTTATGCAATAGATACTTAGATATCTTATTAAAAATATCTCCTAATATTAGAGAGTCTGTGCTTTTAACAAACCCAACCTAAGGGGAAGAAGAAGGGCAAATAGTTGGAGGCTGCAACTCCTTTAAATATAAATTAACTTCTGCTCCCATTAGCTGGAATAGTGTGGGTATAGCTGAAGCGCTTAATGAATATGTACATTAGGAAAAATTAAAAGAATTCAGCTAAGAACACCTAGAAATAATTATTGGATGTCTTCACAACACTTTGCTTGATAAAGATAGCGAAACATGGATATCCATATTCAACAAATTAAAGAATTATATTTTTTTGGCTCTTTTAGAAAGAGAGATGTGCTCGCTTGCTAGTGAAATTATCAAGCGTATTTTCTTATTCTAAGCAATATAGCTCCGTGTTATGTAGGATAGCAAAGCTCTTTTCCTTCGTTTGATTGATTTGACATATGATCCAGATACTGACTAGCAGTGCCAAGAAAATCTTTTAGAATTATTTGAATTTCTCAATTCATAAGGACAATAATTTAAGAACTACAATTACAATATTATTAAATAGTTTTCAGAATAATAAAAAGATAAATTTTTACGTAGTAATTTGGTAGAATTTATGAATGGTCTTGCTCGTGAGCGTCGTCAAGAAGCATATGGAGATTCTCCATACAATTGAAAAAGTGATAGATAAAGTAATAATGTAAACAAAATGAAAGAACTAACTAAATAAATAAATAAATATCTCCTTATATAAAATATATAACTAAATCCCTTTTTATTTAGTAAAACAAAATAACTTCAAAATAAACTGAAAATTTAGATTATGATCACTTATTTTTATCGTTTTTAATCTTGAAAATCAAATTATTTATTGCAAATCACTTTTGTGAAAATTAAATATTTTAAATTTTACAAAATTGAATTCAAATAAATAATTTGAGTATGTAAAACTTTTTGGAATTTTAAGCTATTTATTTATGAATAAAATGTTATTAAAAAATAAATTATTGAGTTTAACACATGGACATATTTACTTTTAAAGCTAGAAACAGGGTTATTGAAAGCATTTTTTCAAGACTAAAAGTAGAATAAATATTAAAATAAATTTGACAAAGTTAATTTAAAATAAGTAATTTGAGTAAATAAAATTTTTCAAGTTTTAAACTATTTATTTATGAATAAAATTTTATTAAATTAGTTATTAAGGAAATAGTTTTTTTATTAATGTATATATTTATCTGATACTTTTGAAATTGAAATTTTAATTATTATAACTAGTTGTTAATTACATTTTCAGCTATAGAAATTTATTTATTTTCAAATAGGTTAATTGATCATTTTATCTGGAATTAACTATTAAATGAACTGACACTATTTTCTTCAGATTCTTTTTTATTTATCTTCTTAATGTTTATATAACTTTGTTAACGAATAGTACTTTATTTTTATTAAAAAGCTTTTTTTCTGCTCTTGATCTTTTATTTTTTTTAAATTGCTTACAAGAACTTTTTATCTTGCAAAGAATTAAATTTCAATATAATATTACTATAATTATTATGGGAAAAATAGCATGTAAACTCTTTCATTTTTTCAAATTAATCAAATTAGTATGTTTTACTATTATCAGTCATGTTCCCTAACGCATAGGAATGGGAAATACGGTGAAACATCGAAGGTGAATTATCTTCTCTATCATTTAGGGTTGATTTTTGATAATATGCAATTTATTTACAAATATGTTCTGTAAATTATTTAAATAGTAAGTTGTTTTCATAATTTTTATCCTTTGAATCATTATTAATTCTATCATATTGCCTTGATTTTTATTTTTAATTCACATTATCTTTGATTGATCTGCAACTTATTTAATTTTCTTGTAGATTTGAATAACTTGTTGAACTTTTTTGATTACTTTACTGATAATCAAAAAGGCTCCTATTTTCTTTTTTAAACTCCTCACCAACATTATAAGGTATATCTTTTTGAGAAATATTCACTTTAGAAACATCACTTTGTTTTCGTGCCTAAATCGGAGATATAATGTCAGTTTTTTAATAAATTGAAGACGCTACAAAATTGCTTACATTAGGTTACTGGTGTTGAAAAATATTACTATTATTTTGTTTTAAGCCGAAACTAGTCATACTTTAAATTTTATTTGGTAAATCAGCGTAAGATTATATGTTGCATTTATTTGAAAGACTTTATTTGCGTAAATATTATTCATTATTTAGTAATAACTGTTGTTATTATTAATCTTTTTATAAAATTTTTTCATTGAGATACTACACAACTTAATATTCATCCTATTATTGTTATTATTGATGTTGTGTAAATTAACTTGTAAACTGGTTTTCTTAAATAGATTTTTAATTTTTGGTGCTTGTTGTCTTACTGCTTAGCCTTTGTTACGAAGGCTTTTTAAAGATATTTTTGTTTTCAAAATTACTGCTGTTGAATTTAGAATCTTAAAACTCATAGTATGTTTCTTTTCTTTCCCTTATTGCATTTTCAATAAATTTTTAACCGTCGTTTTTGTCAGCTTAATATTCAGAAACTTCATCACTTACATTTTCTTCTATTTTATCATTTTCTTAATGCTTACTGCTTTCTTATTAATTGAAACTGCTTAATTATGATTCAAAGTTATTATATGATTAATTATCTAATTGAACTGATTTATCTAAATTTTACTAAATTAAATCTAAATCTTCTTTATGAGTTTTTTGTATTCTCTAAGCTCTCCCTTCTGTGTACTTTTAATTGAGAGTTGGCTTAAATGACTTTAATCCCCACCTGGTTTAGAATCTTCTCTCCTAATCAAGAGAAAAATTATGCAGTTATATTAAATTCCATTAATTTGGGGCATAATGAATAAATTAGCAAGAGGTATGCTAATGAGTTAAGCTCCCACAAACAATACATGGGAGTTTAAAGTTCAATGAATGCTTAAATTGTATTATCTCATCTTGAATTTCACAAAATTTTTCAAAATCTGATTAAAAGTCCTTAATTTTTTCAAGAAATGTTTCTCTTTTCATCTTATAAATTCTGCTAAACTCTTTAGCTTGGGCTGAGTAAATTCTCTCTGGCTCTTTACTAAAAAAATTATATTCTCCAAAAAATTTATTCTATTATTTTAATTTTATTAGGATATCCAATGCAACTTGCTTTACATTCTATCTTTTATTTACTGATTTACCAGATTACTCATCAGCTAGTCTATTCAAATCAAAAAAATCATCTTCTTGCTAAAAAGCTGATTTTTTATTATTTTCCAAAAGTATGTTTGTCATTTTATTATTTTTTTGAGTTTTATTATACATATTTCGTTTTTTTAAGAATTCATTAATCAATTTGTAATCATCGTCTTATAGTTAAGCTTCATTATTTTGTTTATTTTTATTTTTAAGTTATAATTAGTATTTGTTATTAATTGATTATCCCTTAATTATTTAGACTATTTACTGATTAAGTGTTATTTATACCTTCCCCTAAAAAACAAAATAAATACTTTGGTCATCTCTTTCTCCTTCCTTAAATAGATACTCACCAGGAGTGGCCACAAATTCTTCTACAGTATCTAAAGTAGACTTTAAAAAGTCTAAACTAAAAATTTAATTAAAAATTTCATTAGAAAAAATAAATTCTTTGTAGATATCTTAATTCATCTCCTTTAACAGAGAAGGTGAGATTTTGTTGATAACCTTTTTTTATCCTTCAGAGTTGTTTTCTTAAAATTATCTATGCATATGCTCTAAATAATTTCTTATTCTCATACGAAGATCTTGGTTTACATTTTTTTATTGCATAAATCTAAAATTAAAAGTTTTTGTTAAAAATATTTAAAATTTATTGAATATTCAACAAATATTCTAATAAAATAAATTTTAAATATAAAAAAAATAATGAGAGATTGTTTACTTATTCATAATCATCAAATCTTCTTTTAAAATAGTTTTGGAGGAATTGATATTTTGCATGATAAGACCGATTTAGTTAATGGCATAAGCAAATATTATACCAGTGATTATGATTGTTAGAGTGACAAAACTACATTCCAAAATAGTGCAAGGAGATATATCACCATATCCAACTGTGTATACAGTAACAGTGGCGAAATAAATAGCTACTTAGTAGTAATCCATAAATGAATTGGCATTAATTTTTAAATTATCAATCCAAGTTTATTTATATCCTAAAAAATTTTTCTCAAATGTAGCTAGTCTGTACCAAAGAAGTGCAATCAGATGATTAGTAATTAAAACAAGTAACACAAGTCTGAGTAAATCAATCAAATTCTTTTTGTCCTGCTGATATGAAAGATAATGCTCAAGTCGAGAGAAAATTTAGTAAAAGTGCTTCAATTTTAAAATTATTAAAAAATCTACTGATATTTGTTTGTAGCTAGGGTTTATTATATAGTAAGCAATAGGAATTATTCCAATCAAATCCAAAATAAGTCTTTATCTCAAATATTTAGAAGCTATATATACTTTGTCAACTATAAGCTCACCCCTTTCCAATACTCCTGTGTTTAACTCAATGAACATATCAACAATCCAAAAAAAGAAAGAAGTAGGAATAATAATAGCTTAAAAAATATCAAATAAACTGCCTATTTGATTATTTTCAAAGACTATTCTTAAAGAAAATATATATAATACAAGAAAGGTTATTAAAGTCATGCATGAATCCCAAATCAATTTTTTCTTGCTGTACGGATTCAATGCTGGTATTTTTTAAAACCATAGTTTAATAAAATTATTCTGTAGTGATTTTTATAGTTTTTAGCATTTAATAAAGTTGCTCATAAAATTTAAAGGAGCCATTAAGATATTTGAAGACTTTTTACTTAGTGTATTGAACTACTAATTTTCTTTTATTATTTAGCTTGCTTCATCTCTAGTAAAATATTTAGCTTTAAATGGGATCACAGTTTAAACATTTTCTAACTATTTTTGTATCAAGTTTATTTTTTATAAACTTTTATCTTTTTCAAAATAGTCACTTAAAACATTTAAAAACATTTTCTTTTTTTTTTTATCAAAGTTATAATTCTTACTACTTTGGTCAGAGCTCTAATCATATATGGAATGCACGTTATTATCATCTTTATCAAAAATCAAATCTTTTTATTTAAGCGTTGACTGCATTTTAAATTTAGATATAGATGTATCCTCTTTTCTTTTTGAATTGTTAAAATTTTCATTCTAATTATTAAATAGGCCTCTTGATGACTATTTTAAATTGATATTTTTAGTAAAATAAAATGGGTTTAAAAAATCAAATAAATCCAAATATATTAGAATACTAGTGAGATCATCGCATCAAAAGATGAAAATTATTATGATAATAATAATAAAATAATTTTAAATTACTTAGGACAACTCAAAATTAGTATTAGACCTTAAAAAGCTTTGCCTATTGCTATTCATATAATATAAACAATCTCAGTTGCAGTTAAAATTTTTATTCTACTAATTATGTTAATTAAAACTTTTCAAATCACAAATGAATAAATGAATGATTGTAAATTTTTTATATACTTACAAAACATAAACTATAAATTCTACATACAAAGCACCTTTTTTTCTTTCCTTTTTTGTTAATTTGTTTAAATATAAATTAATATAATGGCAATCTTATAACTTTTATAAAATCAATTTTTAAAACAATGGCAAGTGAAGCATTAAGGACAGTGCTAATTCTATTTTTTAAAAATACATTTTAATTAATAGAAATTACAAATTTATAATATACTTTTTTAAACCACTCTCTTATATGCTCTTTATGACCACCATGCTTGCATTATCTGCATTTTATGCTGCTTCTTTTTACCTTAAAAAATAAATAAATAAATAAATAAATAAATAAATAAATAAATAAATAAATAAATAAATAAATAAATGAAATATTTGTAATTTAAGAATAATTTTACTTAAAATTCACAAACACTGCATTCATATTCTTCCTAATTATCTCTTTCTTTCTCATAATTTTAGCAACTTTCCTTAAATTCATTTATTTATGTATGAACTCCATCACAAAATTATTTAAGCAAACAATTTAGATATAATATCAAGCGACGAATATGAAAATTCTATTTTATTTATTTTTCGAGGAATCTCTCCTTAATAAAGAGCATTCTTCTATTTAAATTTTTTGAAATTTAAACATATTATGCTAAAAATTTTGCCTTTTTTAATTAAAAAATAATTAATTTACCGAAATAGCTTAACAAAAAATATTGCTTACTCTATGTTCTGGTTGTAAAATGTTGTATGGTTCAATTCTTTCAAAGCTATAATTCTAGTTAATAAGCTGATAAACAGTTTAGTATACTTTCACATTATTACTAACTGGCATTTACATATGAGTGTACTTATTATTTGCTTTTTGATGATACTTTTAAAGATAAACGAAATAAATAATCTGGAAAAATAAAACAAGTAAAATCTTACACTTTTTTAGTTCTTTATAATAAATTCTTATGTCTTTGTAGTGTCTTACTTAAATATATTTTATTTTTAAACAAAAGGAAAGTGAGAAAGCTGTATGCAGAAAGGTGTAAAAGAAAATCTATCAAATTTTAAATTGTTGCATGTGTTTATCATCATTTAGTATTCTTCTTCATAGTCTCTTTTAAACTAGTTTGCAACATTTCTAATAAAATTCTTAACTCTCACAAAACTTATAAAATTCTCAAATATAAGTGCTTAAAATGCAAGGATTAAAAACTTCTCTTTGTTTGTTTCTATCAATTCATTAAAATAATTTTTAAGTAAAAAGTTTCCAATATAACTTATATTTTCTATATCATCATAATCTTTGCTCTCTAAGACTTTTTATATATTTTTAACTATATTTATTGTTTCATCAGTGCTGTCATAAAGAATTTATTAAATAATAAATTGGACATATTTCGCATCATTATCGATATTCTTTTTGCCAAATTCTATCATTTTATTGAGAAAATCTAATAATTTATTCTCCTCCAACAATTGTCTTTTTTCAAAATCAAAAATCTATTTATTTATAAATTAAAAATTTTATTTCCATTCTATCTAAATTAAATATTCACATAAATAGAAGAAAGCCCATCATCGTTATTATCTCTTCTTTTACTCTAGCTATTTATCAACAGTTTTTTAAGCTTCTCAGCATAAACGTCGTTAGGATTAAGGACAATTTTTTCTCTTCTCCTATTCATTAAATTATTTTCTTCTTTTTTAGGATCTTGAGAAGTTTGTGAAGTCATTGCTAAATTCTTTTTGTGATCAACAAAAAATGTGCATATTTGCATAACATCTGGAAAAAAGTGAAAATTGTCAAATTTGAAATTCAAATAGTCCTTGTTATCTATATTTTCATCTTCTTCAAAAGCAGCAAAGTTATGAATAAATACGTTTTCATCATTTTCTTCTGAGTCAGCAAGTAAAAAATCTTTGTTTAATCTTAAACTGGCCTGGTTTTTGGTATTTTGCCTTTCTTTAGAAAGATATGAGTTTAATTTTGCCATTTTTTTTTAAGTTTAATCAAGCATTTTAAGTGAAGGATCCTGAGCAATAAGCTATCTGATCTTCAAGTTTTTAATAACAGCCAAATGGCCTTATGAATTCCAGCTTATAGCAGCTCCTCCAGGATAAGGCACAAAATCTTTAATGTTAGGCTTCTATTTATTTTAGTTTGAATTCATAATCTTATGAAATCTGGCCTTGAGCTTTTATTATAAAACTAAATATAATATTCTTTAGATAAACTAGTTTTATTCGAATAAAATATTTAATTCGCTCTATAAAAACAGCAATTATAAATATATTTATTTCTAGATTGTTGCTTTTAATTAATTAAAATATTAATTACTTCATCTAAAAAGGATAAAATGACTTTTTCATTATTTTTATCAAGCTAGTAATATTATTCCATCCACTTATTAGATAGCTCAGTTTCGAATTAATCTATTTCATACACATTGATATCATCAATATTTGCAATCTCAATTATATTTGGCGTTTATTCATTTATATCATCGTTGTCGTCATCTTGTGGCATGAAAAAAAGATGAAAATTATTAATCTTTTTAAAATTATTAAAAATAGTAAAATTTCTTTTGAAAAAGAAAAATTTTTACTCTTATTTTTAATGAAAATTGTTGATTAATCATTTCAAGGTTCACTTTATATCCTTCATTTACATCCTTAGTGTTTTAAGTAACTTTCGTAATAAGATTTTAATTTTTTTCTCCCCATTTTTTTACAATTTGCTTGAATAATTCTAATTCCTATTTAAATTTGATAAAATTTTCTGAGTTTTCTTCATCATCACTTAATTTGTTTGGTGAATCTTATTCAGCATCTTCACAAGAAGGAAATTATCTACTGCTATTTAAAAAGCTAGGTTTACCTTCCATTCTATTACTTTATTTTTAAATAAACTATTATTTTAAAGTTGAAAAAATTAAACAAATTTTTTTTTTTGATCAAAGATATTTTTTATGTTTTAATTTAGATTAATCAATAAATTGTCAAAGCTAGGATTGAATAATATTTGTTTATTTATTTTTTAGATTTTGGTTAAAAAATAAATTATTCTTTGTAAGTAATTCAAAATTCTAATAAATATGAAGGGTTCATTTGATATGGATTAATACTGTAATTTACATAAAATAGGAGTGATTGATTAGTAGATTTTTAATAATTTTAATTTTTAAATGCAGTAACAGTTAAAAATAGTAAATGAATAAATACATATTTTATTTAAAATTAAATTGTAAATGAATCTTTTGAGGTTGAAGATAAATTGATAGATAGATAGTTAGTTAGCTAGCTAAGTTGATTGTAATCTAATGAATAGCTAATTTGAAACTAAATCAAATCCTTCTAAATTATAATAACCAATAAAAATTGAAATAAAATTTACTTACCTTTTAATAAAATGTTTGAAAAATAAATCCTCTAACCATTAAAAAATCAAATTAATGAATGAATTAATTATCTTGTAATTTTAAAAATTAAAATAACTTTTTAAAAAATTCAAGCATTCTAGCTATTAGTCGTAAATGATTATTCATTCTTATCAGAAACTGTTCCCTCGAAGTTAGCATTATGCTAGAGAACAGAATCTGTAAACTATTCTTCTTGACTCACATCTTTTTCTGAGAAAGTATAACCTTGGCTTGGAGGAGATTTAATTATCACCTCTTCAGAACTTTAATCATATATTTATTGTTTGATAAAAGATTATCTTTCATCTTCATATTGTTGATTATTTTAAAATTCTAAGAAGTCTCTTTGTTTTTCTTACTCCTCAATTTTTTCTTCAGCTTCACTCTCTGATATACTTTTTTAAATGCTCACATCTTATATTTTCTCTTCTTTTTCAATATCGATCTATGAAGGAAATTAATTTTAAGCTTCCTCTTCCTCTTATTCAATGTCATTTGAATTGTTTTTATTTTAAGCAAATTTATTCATGTAGATTGTTTTGAATAGCTGCTGTCTTATTTTATTAGACAGCTTCTCTTCACTATAGACACAGTCATATATTTAAATATTTTTAAAGCAAGAAATATGCCCAGGTTGCTAACAGCTTATGCAAATTATATTCTAGAAATCATATTCATTATACATATAACTAAAGGAGAGCTCTTGCTTTGCATCATAATTTGGTCGAATAATTCCGCATTCTGACTAAATATGACCCATTTTAGTGCAATTATTACATTTCGGAATTCTTTTCTTTTGGTAGCTATTGAAATTATTATTACCATCTACATTCATAACAGGACACTAGTTTCTTTCGTGGCCAATTTCTCCACATTTAAAACACACTTTTTAAGTGCATTTTGCCATAAAGTGATCTCCTAAGCAATAAGTGCATACATCCTTTTCTTCATTCATAACGCAAGCATTTCTAACATGGCCGGGTTTACCGCACTTGAAGCAAATTTAGCCTTTTTTATCACAGAAATATCTATTTTGGTTCATTCCTCCTCCAATAATATCATCTAAACCAATTATATCATGTATAAAAATTTATTTTGTTTTATCTTAAACTAGTAAGAAAATATATCAAAATTAATATAAAAAATAAATATTTAATAAACTCGCTTTATAAATAAGTTAAAAATTTCAACAATAAATAAAATGCTTCGTTCTTTGAAAATATAATTAAAGGAATGAAAATTAGAGATCTTAATTTTGCTTTGCCTTCTACTCTCTTAACCTTGAAAAAATTAAATATATTTTCATAAAACTATCAAAAAATGAAAGAAATAATTTTATTAATTCTCAAAATACCTTTTGTGAAGTCATCTTAATTTAAATCTGATTAGTTGTTTACGATATTCATTTGTTGTTGTTGTTGCTGCTGCTCTTGTTGTTATTGCTCATTTTATAATTCTTCAATATCTTCGATTATTTTTGTAATTTTATTTTTTAGGTTAATTATTTAACTATAGCCCCTTTTCTCTTTACCTAAAATGTTGTAAGAGTACATTTGAGAATTAAGCAATTTTTTTTTCGACGAATCACTCTAATTACTTGATGGGTTAACCTATTCTTAGTTATTAAGTTAATTATAATCAATGCTGAAAGATATTTTATTAGTTTATTGCTATTATTCTTGCTATTTTTAAGGTGAATCCTTAATTTAATCTAATTGCTAGCGACTCAGTTGAGGCTTTATTCCTCTTTGCTATTAATATATTTTTTTTGGAACATTATCATCGACTTCCTCATTTATTTCATCTTAATCCATTTTAAATATGTTAAGCTTTTCTAAACATAGCTTAGGTGCCTCTTTTTTGAAGTTAAATTCAATAATAGGAATTTAATCGTTTTTAATTTCATCATCTTAGGATTCTTAATAAAGAAAATCATCTTTCAGTCCTTTGATTATTTTTATTTTCTTTTATTCATTATTGAGTTTGCTTCCAGATAGATTTATGCTTTTTATTGACCTCTTTGTTATTTAGATTTCTGGTTTTTTTTGGTTGTCAATCTCCTCATTTCTTTCAGTATTATAAACTGTAGAAATAGGAGTTCCATTCTGTAAAAATATTTTTCTTTTAATCTGAGGTGTTTTTTCATTTGATTTAATTTGAAATGATGATTTTTTGTTACTTTGGTTAATATCATTTAAACTGCTACTTTTAACTATCTTAGATTTATTTTACTTATTCTATCTGCTATTATTATTTCTGCTACTTTTTGAATGGAAGGAGGATCCTGATTATTCAGATGAATTGGAACGAGATTCATTTTTCTTACGTGAATAACGACTTCTGCCAGGCTTTAATGAAGATGATCTAGAACGAGATGAGGAAGGTGATCTATTCCTAGATCGTGATGAAGAAGATGTTTTTGAGGAGTATCTACTGCTTCCTCTAGCTTTATTTCCATATTTGCTTTTATTTTCTCTTCTACTTTTGATACTTTGATAAGAACTAATATCATTTTTTGAAGTTAACTTTTCGTTGCTTATTTCTCTTTCTCTTGAGTTGTGCCTTCTATGTTTTTAGAATTTCTAGCTACTGTTTTAGTCAAAATTATCATCCTTGTTTCGTAGATGTTTAGAGTATCCTTTTTGAGATGAGTTATTTTGTAAATTTTGATTTTAATTAAATGAAATGGTTTATTAATTATTTTATTATGATAAAGATCTTTATGCAATATTTGATTTATTATCTTCGTAACTCTCAGTTGAATTCTTGATTTAGTTATTGTTTATAATTTATGAATTTTGTGCTGAATTTTAATAAACAGGAATTCCTTCTCTGTTTTGAAATGCATTATTTGGTAAATTTTAATTCTAACTAACTATACTATTATTATTATTATTATATCCAAATTACTTTTATTGCATTTGTTGATTATTTTGAGTCTATTTTTACATATATGAATTCTAATCATAAACTTAATTTGAAGGGTTGCTTATTTATGGCACAGCATACTAAGATTAATAATTAGAATTTTAGTTTATACCTACTATATTTTATTATTAGTATACATTTTATTGAGATTATATTTGATAATATGGAGCCTAAGTTTACTGATTTTAATATTAATAATAAGGATGATAATTAGAAGGGTTTTAAAAAGCAACAGGGTTTTATTGTTAATAAGTTTATTGAGGAATTTATGAAGAAGGATATGTTTAATGATAATTATAAACAGGTGGTTGTTGATAATATTGCTAGTTATTCTAATAGTTTTAAGGGTACTGGTTGCTATAATTTGGGTATTAATATTATTAATTATATTATTGTTGCTATTGCTGCATAGGATTATTATAAAATTACTACTATTATTACTATTGTGTTGGATATGTTTAAGGCTGCTAATAAGCTTTTTATCCTTAAAAATAATAAGATGCCGGATACTGCTACTGCTGCTAAGCGTTTTATTAGTTCATCTACATATTGTTTTAATCTTAAATATTTTAGTTTGGGATGCTTAAATTTTATTGTGTCTCTTGTGATATTGTATTACTGTTGCTATCTATAAAAATTGATCACAAATAAATACCATAAATACATTTTAATTAAATTACTTTGTATTCTATCGATTCCTTCATTCTTTTACGCACTGTTAACTATTTCAAATTTCTTTTTCTCATCAAAATTTTATATATCTTTTACTTCATCATATTAATATCCTTTATAATTCTAATCTCTTGGCAGCGAATTAGATGATTGAGGATATCCTATGCTATTTAATACCTATTTTTTAATAAAAAGGAATTAGAAAAGTAGCAAACTAAAATAGTAGATGTAATTAAATGTCCGATTAACAGCTAATAAATAAAAGGTTTTAAATGTTGTTCTTTATCAAATATTTTAGTATTTATAAAAATAGCAGAGAAATAGAAAGAACAAGAAATTGTATCGGTTTTCAAGAATAGGGATTACAGACCCAAAGTTGTTTTGACTATTTAAGTCCTTTGCTCCTTTCATTTTTATTAATTGTTCAATTATTTCAAGTTATTTTCCATCCTAGTTGAAATTAAAGAAATATTTAGTTAATACACGATTTATTCATCCATTAAATAAATAATTTTATTTAATAATAATAGAAGTATGAATGAATATCTTAAAAAATAAACATACATCCATTTAACTCTACTAGCTCATAAATAACTAAAACTAAATTCAAAAGTCTAAAGTTAGTGTCTTGAATATAATACTATGTTTCTTTAACAAAATTGTTTTTAAAATATCTAAAATGACGAAAATTTATTTTTTTAATCAATTACAAATTATTTGCGAATTATTAATTTTCTTCTTAGCTTAGTAAGTATTAATCAATCAGACTATTTATTGCTCTTATTATTGCTTTGGCAATAGATAACTATTCTTACATCTATTAATTAGAAGGATAATCGATTCCAATATATGCCTTTTTACATAAAAAAGCACAGTAATCTTATTGTTTGGTCTTCTTCTTTTAAAGAAATACTATAAAATAAAATAGATCATTTTAAAAAAATAAAAATATTTCATTAATTAAGTAAAATAAAAACAATTAGTTCATTTGGTTTGAATTGAATAATTAATTTATGGAAAATCTTAAAATATCTCTGTAAATGCAGAATAAGTACATTTTAAGTAGTATATGAATCTATCAATAAAACAAAAAATAATCTTAAAATAATAAATAAAACATACATTTTATATAATTAAATATTTTTAAAAGTATGCTTATAGATCTATAGTTATAAAGCAGGAAAAATAAAGATAGATTGATATAGAAAGATATTATGATTGATAAAGTAGGCTACAATTTTTTAATTAAATCAAATTTATCAATGAATTTATTTTTATTTTCATTCATTTTTCGAAATTTCTTTTTATAGATAAGAAAGAATGTGTTTGCTTGCATAAAATACTTTCTCTTAAATTAAACATTAAAATAGTTGGTTGTTTTCTTTCAAAAAGTACCAATAATTGCTGTTTTTGATTTCTAAATTGTTTTAACTGCCTAGTTGGCATCTATCATGTCTTTCTCAGAATGTCTATTTAATTATTGTACTTTGCTCTTAAATGTGAAGATATCTTAATCAACGTTTTCAAGGAACCAATCACACTTTCTTAAAATTAAATTAGGATCAGGTAGTGATAACTAGCCAGGACCAAACGAAGAACTTGCATCCTTTTCGTTATTAAATAGTAGCTATTCTTATTTCTCATGGAATTACTTTGCATGATTATTAATATTTTATTATAAACCATCTATCTCTGATAATATTTTATTGGTCATCCATTATGCACCTTCCATAAAGATGGCTTTTTAAGCATGATCACCATACTTATGCAGTTCCATATTGGCAACCTTTTTCTTTAAGACGTCATTTTATTATTCACTTCTCTTTTTACTTTTATGCAACTCTTTGTTTATTTTCAAGGTTTCATTGACATAGTGAGTACCTGGTGGGTTTCTTCTTTCTCTTTAAGCAAAAGCCTCTCTGTTCTCTTTATATGCTTATTTGAGTTAGTTTTGCAATCTTTAAATAGTTACTTTAGCTTAATGCTCATCATAAGTAGGGTTAAAAGCCAACTATCTTCTCAAGCTTGCAGTTTCACTTGCTGCACTTCCCTTGACACGCTTTAGCAATCTCTACTCTCTTTTTGACCATATTTTATTTAATTCGAAGAGAAGCTACTCAATTAATGTGTCAGTTAATTCCCCATTGTATTTTAATCTAAATTCGTGTGCAAATCTAAAAGCTTCTTCAGGTACCCATAATAGTTTTTCATCCTCGACCCATTAATTTTCTCCTGTTTTTGGGCATTAGCAGGGTCTTATAAATTTGCAATGAGTGTGACATTTTGCATCAACATAAGTACGAGCTTTGATATCTTTCAAGTAACGAATAGAGTGGCTAGAGTCATCGGCAATATCCTTATTTTAAAGAATAAGTTAAATTTTAAATTTATTAATTAAATTTAGTAATCTAAGATTTGAATTGATTATATCTATTTATCTATCTGTCATTCAATCGATTAGTTTTCAAAATAAAATAATAATTTGAATTTAATGAATCTTATTAACATTTATTTTACTTTTTATAATCCTTAAAATATTATTTGTATGATTGCATATGAATTTTTAATTTGTAAAATAAATTACTGCAAATTCTTTGTATTCCTCAGTGTTACGCAACATATCGAGGAGTCTTTGAACATCTCCTCTCAAGTGCTCTACTTCAACCATAAAGGTTCCTTCTGCCTTGTGAGAAAGCTTGGACATATCAAGTTCATGAGATTTCTGTTAAAGTTCTTTGCGTAATTTTTAATTATCATCTTAAAGGTTTTAAATTTCTTTATCGAGAGTTAAACAGCGATCAAAATTTTTCTCTTGAGTAACTGTTACAACTTTTAGCTTATCGTTTCTTTCATCAAGTAGATTTTTTAATCTCTTGATTTCATTGTCTTTATGCTCCAATTCACGTTAGACAGTGTATGTATGACTTCTAGCGTTTTCAAGGAATTAATTATGGCCAGAAGCTAATTCATGGTAGCGATTATTTAAATCGTTTACCTAAGCTCCCTTCCAGCCTGCAGTATCACCCATTCTAAGGAGAATTTCCTTAGTGCGACTCAATTCATTTTCTGTAAGAGTAAGTCTATTATACAAATTATCGTTTTCTTAATTAGAACGATGCAATTGATCTTCTAACTCACGAATCCTTGATCTTAGAATTCCATTCTACTAGTCAACTTGAGCATATTCATAATTTCCTTAATAATTTGGCTCTTGATTTGCAAAGTTTCCAGTTGTTTATCCCTAATTAGCTCTTGGTCCTCCAAGATTATTATTTTTGGGGATGGTCTATTAATTTTAAGAACCAGTAAATCTTGCAGGATTTTCCTAAAAATCTTGCTACTTTTAGAAGTTTGGGTTTCCTCCAAATTACCCTTACTGATCTTGGTAGGCTTAACGACTCATTTTCGATGAAGGATCAAAATTTAAATTTTGAATAGTTTTAATTATTTGTTATAAGTTATTTGTATTTGTTATGCTTAATAATAAAGTCTCTTTTCAAAATCTACTGATTATGTATTAGAATGTGTTTCTTTTTTATTTATTTATTTAGTATTCTTTTTTTTTACAGTTGGATATTCCTAGTTTTTCCTTTTATTTTTCAAATTATTTAACTTGATTTTTCATAAATAAATAAATAAATAATCAATATTTAAAAGTTGGGTAATTAATAACAATTGAGAGATATGGCTAAAAAATTTGAAAAAAATTATGTGATAATGCTATTCTCTTGTTGATTAGTTAGCATCAAGTAAATAAGTATTTATATAAATTTATTAATCCTTTAATAAATATATACAATTTAGCTTTATTACAAATTAAATAATCTCAGCTTTATAAAATCTTGCTTTAAATTCCTAACAAAATTAGTAAAATCTATTTTATTTTCAATTTCTAATTTTTGGCTAAAATAATTTATAAGTTATCTCATAAATTAAAATGTCATTTCACAACAATCAATTTAACAAAGCAAAAATATTTAATTAAAACGTATCTTTGTTTTCCTAACTAAAATTTATGTTTAATGATTTTAGCTAACTTAAACACAAATCTACTAAAACTAAGCAATATAAAAAATTGATAGGTGGTTGGGATTAGAATCATTTATTAGATTTTAATTAACTTAATTTAAAATTTAAAATAGTGGTGTGGTGCTCATTCTCAAACAAAACTAAAAATTGTAAATAAATAACTAAATAAATCTTTAATTATATATATAATTAACTTTATATTTTACATACAACAAAATACGTCAAATTATAAATGAATATTCATAATATTTATCTTTGTGATATATAATTATCAAAATAAAAAACGTGAATGAGATAGTTAGATAGATAGATATATTGACAGATAGATGAGATAAAAAATATGCAACTAATATTTAAATAAATCTAGTCTATAAGTAGGTAAATTGTGATATTTATTTCATAAACATTTATTTTGCCATTTCATTTTGTAAAAGATAAATTATTTTAGTATTATAACTTTTAATTTGCACACATTTAATATTTTTGGTTGGTTGGTTGGTTTTTTTGTTGATCTTTGGGCATTTCATTTTTTACTTTAAAAAATTAGCTGAGCTTTATTATAAAACTATTTTGTTCCCTTATAATTTTATTTTTGTGTTTTGTTTAGTTAGTTAGGGTCAATAATATCTTATTTCTCATTTTTTACTAGTTTTAAATTATTTTCTTAAAGCAGCATCCTATCTTTAAACTTATTCCATTTCTTCCTTTGCTTTTTAGGCTGGGGCAAGTGCCATCATGCTAAGTAATTATAAATCTGAACGGTTTGAGCTATCACTTTTTAAAAGATTTTTTTAATGATGAAGTTTTAGAGGGAGGGCAACTCTATAATCCCAATAACGTTCATTATCAATTTAAATATATCCCATGTAAGAGCCAGATATTTGAGATACAACCTAGCCGTTTTAAGTAATTTATCCTTCCAAATAGTCAGTTGGTTTCTTTTTAACTTTACCAACAACTACTGTTCCTACCAAACCATTCTTTTAGTCGACGAAAGTTAGAGTTCCCTTTGACTCTAATTTTAATGTACCTATAAATGTTCCTGAATAGGTTTCTTCACCAAAATTATAAGTAATTTTTTATCCATCCTTGAATACAACTGTACGAGAACCAGTATTTTTGAGTGAAAGAGAATTCATTCCTGCCTTAGTTTCATAAACATAATGACCATAACAAATATAACCCTTTTCAGGACCTACGCAATAAAAAGAAGTAATTGGAGGATGATGGCTTATTTATTCACAATATACTTCTGTACCGTCCTAGTAACTACCTTAGAATGTTTCTCCTAAAATTGGATTTAAAGGCTTCAAAAAAGTACAATTCACATAGAAATTAGCTATTGTTGCAGTTATAACTAGTTTCATGCGCTCAATAGGTGAATTTGATTATGCAGCCTTGGAAAAATAAATTGGGAAAAAGCAAGTACCACGCCCTGCTCTTTCAAGTGCTGACTAGGCTACTGAACACTTTATTGGGAAGGATACACGGGTTAAATTTAAATCACCTGAGAGTAGCTTTTTTCCTATTTCTGATAATACATGCTTTCCTACTGAACGAATTGTACTAACCATTTTTTGATTTGTACACTCCTTTCCTCCATCCTTGTTAGCAATATTACTACGAGGTTCATCTTTATATTGCATATTTATTTTAAGATTCTATGAAAATTTTTCTATTTCTTCCTTATTCATATCTTAATGAGGAACTTCTGTATTTATAAAATTTTATAAACACTCTAGGTTATCCATCCTTCTTCGAATACTTATCTCCCTCTTAATCT
Organism: Tetrahymena malaccensis 436; assembly: GCA_000231845.2. Taxonomy (NCBI): domain Eukaryota; phylum Ciliophora; class Oligohymenophorea; order Hymenostomatida; family Tetrahymenidae; genus Tetrahymena; species Tetrahymena malaccensis. The sequence goes on along the minus strand of AFXY02001528.1, from coordinate 65,688 downwards.
AACCTACGTCTGTCTATACTGTTTATATAAACCTATTATTTCTCTTAACTCTAATTAATTTCTTGAAATTTTAATATCAATAAAATTTTTGTTAATTTCTTTATGAGTTTACTTTATAACTTTCAAAAACAAATTTATACAAATAAGATTGTGGAATGTTATATCATCTAAAGATAATTAGCTTTTTACTTTATTTTACTTTTTATTCCTTTAATGAACTTTTTATCGCCTCTAAAATAAAGAAAAATCAACCTATCTAATATCTTTTATTCTCAAAATTAGATTCTGTTCAATCTCTTTTGTCATATCTCCCACCTGTATTGTATGAATGAATGAGTTTTATTTTTTAATAATATTTTGTAATTGATGAAGAAACTTTTTTGGATTTTTACTTTCAAAATATATGCAGTTGGCTATGTTTTTTATATAATTAAATTCACAATCAATTTTTTAAAATTAAGATAAAACAAACAGAACTAATCATAATCCTTGAAAAGCCAAAGTAATGAAGATAGATAAAAATAAACTATAGTTTTATAAGGCAATTCAATATTTTCAATCAGTATCTCTAAAAAAAAATATTTTTACTTTGACTACCCTAAATAAAGATAAGACATATAATTATTCTTAAATATCAAAAACTTAAACATATCAAATAAACAATATTATTCAAAATTCTAAATAGAAAATATTGTGCTTAATAAATAATTAGAAAAATAAGTTTAATAATTTCAGGTTTTTTTAATCATTTTAAATTTAAATATATGTAAATTAGATATTTATTTATTTTCTATTTTTAATAGAGCTTTGTATGTTTTAATCAAAAACCTAACAAAATTAAATCTCGTAGTTTGTTAATAATAAATATTTGACATAAATGTATCTGTCTAATGAGCAAATTACATAACAATTCTAATAATTAATTTTTCTTCAGATATTTACTGGATTCAGATTTTAAAGAAAAACTGTACACAAAATAAATGTAATTTTATAGAAGAATTTGCCAAATATTATTTTTTAGATTTTCTATTATTATTTTGAATAAAAAAAGCATTTTGCTCAATGAAAACCACCTAGTAAAATTAATATTTTTTTTATTTTTACATTAAATCAATAAAACTTTATTTATCTTGCTGAAAAAGTTGAATATTCATTTTACCTCTAAATTTTATAGTAAAATTTTATAATTTCATTTATTATATGTTAATTTTAATAATTAAAAAGTAAAAATACAATTTCAATTTTCAATTAATTATGGGAATAATATTAAAATATACACTTAAATAAAAAACTGTATTGTATTAGATAAACATTATGTTAGAATCGTTATGATATGTTATTTGATGTATAAAATGAATTGAAATACATATAAAATTTATGAGAGATTAATTAATTTAATATTAGAATGCTTAAATTTTTAATTTTTAAATTTGATAGTATTATTTATTTAAAAAAATATATTTTTATTTAGAAAATTTGTAAGGTTTGCTATAAACAATAAACATCTCTTATTTACAGTTAAAGTAATTTAGTTAATTAATAAAATATATAAATTAATATCACATAAATTTATTTAGATTTATGAGATAGAAATTTGAATAATTTTTATATTAATAGGATTTATTTGATTTCGATTTTTTAGATGCATATTTAAAAAACAATATATTGATCCTATTAGCAATTAATAAAGACTACGACTTGAATTTTAATAACTTTGATATTTCATCACTTTTTTTATATTTCCTCAAAGTATTAATTAGTATATGGTAAATTTTTCAAATTGTCTATTTTTTTTCTTAAGTTTATTTGATTTAATGTTGATATTTCTTTCAGATATTGCCCAAATCTTGTTATTCCTTAATTGTATGGTAAGATAAGATTAAGGTCTTTTGAAATTTTGTAATTAATAAAAAATATCCTGATTAATTCTGTAGAAATTATTAAAAAATAAAATCAAAGTGATAGATTACAAATTTTTAAGTACTAAAAATAAATACACATTTAACTATAGAAAAGACGACTATTTAAAAAATATTTTATTCCTTAATAATAAGCTAACTGGTAAATATACATGTTATTGTGTGGTATTTGCTAATTATTTTTTGCGATTTTTATCTTGTTGAAAAGTATTTTTTATAGACTTGGATATAACTTATTTGTCTATTTTAACATTTTGATTTTGTAAATAAAAATTATCAGAATATGTTTCAAATTTTACAAATAAAATAATACCAAATATCGCTTATATTTCATCTCTTTAAATTATATTATTGAAAATTATCATCTAATTGTAAAACTTAAAGAATTTAAACAATAAACTTTGAAATCAATTTGTTAAAAAAATAGCAAATCAAAACTACTAAAGATTAAAAAAAATGTGTTGTTGCTTTGGCCCTCATCTCAAAGCCTTGCTCCGTAAAAATTGGATTTTATGGAAGAGAAATTATAAATCTTCTTGCTGTGAAATATGTCTCCCAATAATCTTTATTTTCTTATTAATGGCATTGAGGTCTTAGATCTCCTAAAAGGATCTACCAGAATAAAGTTTTATAGACAATCCCTACCCTGTTTTTCCTACTGTATAGGCAGCATCTTAGGCATTTAGGTAAATTTAAATTTAATTTATTAATCATTATCTAAAAACAATAAAAATTTTTAAAAAGTTATTGTAATGATCTGACTAATGGAGGAGGTAAGGTTGTACTAATACCAAATATTGACATCACACAAAATATAGCAGCCCAACTATAGCGTATAAAAATTTATTAAATTCTTAATACTTAATTATATAAATATAATAAAATAGAATTTCCAAATATTGCTAATTCAATAACTTACATGCAGACTAATGACTAACTAGATGATTAAGTATCTTCTAGTAAATATGGTTTTTCTTATGATAGAGTTTGTTTTGCTATCGTGTTTAATTAATATTCAAATAATAAGTACGAATATTATCTTAGATTTAACTCTTCAGATAGCAGAGTCCCTGAAACTTTTTTAGGCAACTATGAAAACACATTTAAAAAGTAAAATAATTTATTGCAGAGAATCAATAACTTACAAAAAAAATAAATATTACTTAAAGGTAACAGCTCAATCTGAATGATATGTACAATGACAATGGATTTACAACAATCGTAAATATAATTTCTAATGCCATCTTATAAAAAGAGTAAAACAACCCAAATCTTTCAATTACCCCATATACTGTTCCTATGAAATAAGAAAAATAAGTTTCAGATAGTTTTTATGATACTGTAGGATCTAATGTTAACATTTACTTAGTTCTACCTCTCATTATCACATTTTTGCGCATGACTAACAGCATTTTGATAGAAAAAGAAAAAAAGATTAGAGAAGGTATGAAAATGATGGGAATGGGTAATGCATCTTTTTACATGTCTTGGATAATTACATACGCTATTATTTACTTTGTAATTGCTGTAATTATTTCTGCTCTCCTTTTGGTTAACATTTATAATGGAGGAAGCTTCATTTTCTTACTAGTTTGGTACTACTTATTTTGCTTAACATTACTTTTTTAAAGTTTGTTTGTCACTGTTTTCTTCACAAGAGCACGTATTGGATTGTTAGCTTCGATGATATTTTTCCTATTATAGCTTATCCTGTTCTGGTCATTTAACTTCAATAATGTAATGTTTATTTTATTTCATATTTTAGGTTAATTTCTAAATATTTTTTATTTAAACAATAGATATCTTAAACAAAAATCTAAAGTATTGCCTTAAGCCCTCACACTGCAGCTTCTATCTCAGCTTCACATTTTGCCTTTTTCTAGTCTAACGGAAATAAAATCGACTTTAGCATACTAGGTGAAACATTTAGCAACTACTAGGAAGGATTTACATTTATCTCGTTCTTCCTTAATATTTTTGTATTCGGAATTTTGTTCCTGTATTTAGATTAAGTATTTCCTAATGAATTCGGAAGCAAAAAGCACCCCTTATTTTTCTTAGGTATCGGTAGTTCTGATTCCAAGGCTGAACAAGCTGAACTTCTCATATAAACTTAAGAAAATAAAACAGTATTTGAACCAGTAGATGCAGCATTAAAAGCTTAAGCTGAAAGTAATTAGGCTTTAGTTATTAAGGGATTAGTGAAAATTTTTAACACAAATGGCGCACAAAAGAGAGCTGTTGATAATTTATCCTTAGAGATGTATAACAGTTAAGTATTTTCATTTTTAGGACACAATGGAGCTGGAAAAACCACTACCATCTCTATGATAACAGGACTTCTTAACCCAACATAAGGTGAAATAAAAGTCAAAGGTTTGGATGTTCGTTCTCAAATGACAGACATTAGAAAAATTATGGGTGTATGCCCTCAACACGATATTTTATTCGATGATCTGACTGTAAAAGAGCACCTTGAATTATTTAGTAATCTTAAAGGTGTGCCTTAAAATGAGCAGGAAAAAGCTATTCAAAAAATTATTCAAGATGTGGATTTAACTGAAAAAACAAATTATCTTAGCAAAAGCCTTTCTGGTGGTTAAAAGAGAAAATTATCAGTAGCAATTGCATTTATTGGTGGTAGTTAAGTAATTTTATTAGATGAACCTACAAGCGGAATGGATGTAGAAGCTCGTAGACACATTTGGGATATGCTTAAAAACTACAAATAAGACAAAATTGTGATATTAACTACTCACTTTATGGATGAAGCTGATTATTTAGGTGATAGAATCGGCATTATATCTGATGGAAATTTAAAGTGTGTAGGCTCAAGTATTTTCCTAAAGACAAAGTATGGCAAAGGTTATAATTTTACATTTGTTAAGAATGAAAATACCTCACCTTCAGAACCTCTCATTAAATTTATGAAAGATAACATGCCAGAAAGCGATTTGATTAGTGACGTTTCTGCTGAAATTGCTTTTTAAGTTCCCTTAAAAAATATATCCTTATTCCGTAATTTCTTTTCACTTTTAGAATAATAAAAATAGTAATTGCATGTTAGATCTTATGGAATATCAATTACTACATTAGAATAAGTTTTCTTGAGTGTTGCAAGCGAGAATAATAATCACTCTAAGCACGTCGAAAAAAAATAATCCTTGAAAGTTGACGACTTTGACTTAAATTAAGTAAGAATTAAGGGTGAATTCAATATATTTTGGACTCATTTTAAGGCTTTGTGCTTAAAGAGGATAAGATATTTCAAGAGAGACTTGGGAGGCTTTTTCTGTGAAATCTTCTTACCTATTATCATTATAGTTATTGGTATGAGTCTTAACAAGCTTTCAACTCTTGTAGATCAACCAAGCTAGATTCTGACTCCCGAACTTTACTCTAAATCTTAGATGACCTATTCTGGAAACCCAAATAACTATTAAAATTTTGTGAATAGCATTCCAACTTATGGATCTAGCACATTTAAAAAGGTACAGGATCCTGCTACTACATTAGCTCAGCTAGATAGCAATTTCTTTGCTTAAAAAAGTTTACAAAATAAATTTGCCGTTTTTTATTAATATGATGCTTCAAAGCCTACTACATATGCCTATACATCAATACTAAACACACAAAACGGTGATATAGGTCCATTAAGCGTTAATTTAATTAATAATGGAATTATTAATTCATTAACAAACAAACAGATAGTCATAACTCCATACAATTATCCTTTGAAAAACAGCTATTACACAACTCAGTAATTTTATTTTTTATTTTTATTTTTATTAATTTATTGAATATGTTAACTTTTTATATAGAATGAGCACAACATCTAATGGTATTTCTGCAGCATTGATGTTCTCTATTGGTTTGAGCTTTATACCTGCTAGTATCATTACTTTTATAGTTAGAGAAAGAGAGGAGCAAATTAAACACTAGTAAATTGTTTCTGGTGTATCAGTATTTGCATATTGGGTTTCTAACTTCTTTATTGATTTCGCTAAATATTTAATTCCAGGAATTATTTGCCCTTTGTTTGCTTTAGCCTTTTCAGTCAATTCTTTAACATAAGATGGAGTTTTTTCTTGCTTTTACATTATATTTATACTTTATGGTCCTGCAATTATTTTGTTTACTTATGCATTTAGCTTTACCTCGAAGAACTACGGAAATGCTTAATTAGGCTCCTTCTTCTTACACTTTGTCTTTGGATGTATTATATCTATTACAATATTCTTTTTAAGAATAATTCCTGCTACAGCTTCAGCATCAAAAATCATATGTTGGTTTGTCCGTTTAATACCTTCTCTTAGCTTTGGTTTGGGAATTCTTAATATGACTTCAAGATCAATTTACTAAGTATTAGAAAATTCTCCAACAAAAGAATCTGCTTGGTCCATTAATATAGCTGGAGGTGACATTCTTATGATTGGACTCTCAATAATTTTTTATAGCTTCATAATTTTACTTATTGAGAAATTTCATAGCCTACAAATGTTTAATAAAGAAACAGATATTCCTTTCAAACCTAAAAAGATAGACAGTGATGTTTAGAAAGAAATTGAACATGTTAAAACTTCTGATCCTAAGGATTACGTAATTCACGTTAACGGATTAAGAAAAGTATTTATTGAGAATAAAAATAATTACAAAGTAGCAGTTGATAACATAAACTTCTGTATTAAAAATGGAGAAGTTTTCAGCTTGTTAGGTGTTAATGGTGCAGGTAAGACTACAACCATGAGAATGCTTACAGGTGATGAATAAATTGTTACAGGATAGGCTCATATACAAGGATTTAAAATTCCTGATCAAATTAAACAAGCTTAGCAGTATATTGGATACTGTCCTTAATTTGATGCTCTTTTAGATAATTTAACATCACGCGAACATCTTGAACTATATGCAGCTATAAAAGGAATTCCATCTGACTTAATACCATAATTAGTTGAGTAAAAACTTGATGAAATGAATTTAAGAAAATTTGAAAATGTTTGTGCAGGTACTTATAGTGGAGGTAATAAAAGAAAATTATCAGTAGCTATTGCAATGTTAGGTAACCCACCTATTGTCTTTTTAGATGAACCTTCAACTGGTATGGATCCAGGTAATAGAAGATTTATGTGGGATGTTATTAGCAGAATATCTACTGAGCGTAAAAGATCTTCTATTATTTTAACAACTCACTCTATGGAAGAGGCTGAGGCTTTATCTACTAAGGTTGGTATAATGGTAGCAGGAAATTTCCAATGTATGGGTAGCGTGTAACACTTAAAAAACAAATTTGGAAACGGATACGAAATTGACATCAGAACAGAATTACCAACATAGTCAGAAATTAAAGAGTTAGCAAGAAATACTGACATCAAGATGTAAGTTGGGGTAAATCAAATAAGAGAATATTTGGGTTAAATTAATGCTTTAGATATTTATAATACAATTAAGCCTGACGGATTTTGTGCTTAATTATATTATGAGCTATAAAGAAAAGAATAAACTTAAGGAATTAATGCTAAACTTATATTGGAATTTTTAGCTATGTATAGAAAAACATAAAAAGTAGAGTAATACCTGAAAAACACATTTGGAGATTACTCATTAATTGAACAATTTAATAATTTCTCAAGGTATAGAATATAAGCTAAATAAACCATAGGCGAAATTTTCAGTATGCTTTACGAGAATGAGAAGTAATTACATTTTAACTAATATACAGTTAACTAACCCACACTGGAATAAATATTTAATTACATGGCCAAACATGCAGAAAACACAACTACCGCAGAATATGTCTAAAAGTAGAACTAACAATAGCAGATTGAGTTAAGATAAAAGAACTAATCTTAAGGTAATAATAATAACAATCATTTCTTACTTGCTTAAAACCTAGAAGCAATAGAGTTGGACTAGGTTTAAATTAACTAAAAGAAAAATAGAATTAATTATCAATAGAATTATTGAGCTTCAAAATAATTCAGTATTTTATCAATTAAGTTTATTTATTATTCTTAAAAAGATATTTATGAATATATATTAATATGTTTTTTGTATTTCTCATGAATTTATGAAATTAATTTTTAAAATTTCGTTATCAATTATTTTTTTAAATTTCTTTTATCGATAATCCAAGAAAGAATTAAAATAAAAATAGAATTGACAGGTAGATGGTAAGTAAATACAACATATTGATTAAATTATTAATACAGTTATTAATTTCAAATATATAGGATGTGTAAATGATTTTTGGTGGCTAGGTATATATAAAAATCTTAAATCATTTAATTAAAATGTTTTTGATTAATTTTTTTAAGAATTTTTAGATCAACCTACCTCACTTTTTTGTCTTTTATTGATTTAAATTTTAATCAATAAAATTTGCTTTGTCATAAAAATTAAATAAAATTGGTTAAAATCTAAAATTTCAAATTCTTGTATATTGTGTTTTTTATTTCTTATTTAATATTTATCGTTGATAAAAGATAATTAGTAAAGTATAGTTCTCATAAAATAATAATTATTAAAATATTTTAAAATTCTTTTTATATAAGTAAATATGTATTATTCTAGATTATTATAAATAATTTTGAAAGATTCATTTTGATAAAATACAATTAATTTTTTGAATTCTAGATTAAAATAGATTGAGCTGATACAATTCTACTTTTTTATTATCCAATTTATCTAATAATAGCATATTTAAAAATATGAGAAAGAATATTTAAATTTAACAATAATATCCTATTAAAACTGTTCAAATCAATTTAAAATAAGGGCATAAATCAAAATAAATATCAAAATTAGTGGAGGTAATTTAGGTATAATTTAGCTTTTTTTATTTAATTTTCAAAAACCAAAATAATTTCAAATATTAAATCGATACAAGATTTACTTTTATGTTGATTTCTAATTTTATTTTAGATAATATTAATTATAGAGTGTTAAATTTATTTTTCCAGTTCTATTTCATGTAAATTTCTTTGTTTTTTCTAGTTTAGTGTAATTATATAATCAATTTAATATTCAAAATATATTGGAGTCTATTCTTTAGGATTTTATTATTAATTAATAAATCTGATTAAGTAGAAATCTTCTATTTAAACTTGGAAAGATATACAATTAAATCCTAAATAATATTAATTAATTATTGTAATTGAACATTTTTATTCTGATAATTAAGCAACACTAATAAAATCATCTATTTCATTTTTGAATTCTTGATTAAGAATTCGCCAGATTAAAAAAGCATATTACTCCTATTCCTTAAAAATAATCAACCTGCATTTGTATCATCATTAAATTAATATTGACTGGTATGATTTATTATAATTTATTTTAATCATTTAAAACAAAAACAAATTAAAAAACAACTAAAAAAAGTTCATATTTATGTGCTGCTCAAGAAAAAACAATCACTTAAAAGCTCTACTTAAAAAAAATTGGATTATTACTAAAAGAAATAAATGCACAACATTTTGTGAGATATTTTTACCAGCTATTTTCATCTTGCAATTTTTTATTTTAAGACAATAAGTAGATATAAAGGATCTACCATAATAATCTTTTTTAAATCAAACTCAAATAATCAATCCTGACCTTTCTGATCCTTCATCTTAAAATCGGTTTTAGTAGCTAATTATACGCATTAATTAATGTTTTAAACCTCTTTTTTTTAAAATAATGTAGTCATTGTTCATAATTGGAAAAAAGTGGAGGATAAGTTGCAATATTTCCAGAAAATAGCCTTACATAGTAGATAGCTGTAGAACTTAAAAGTAAATTTTTTAGTTTTAATATTTCTTCATATTGCAAATTTTAAATAAATAGAAAACTAATACATAAGTAGTTAAGGTATTATTTTTATGAAGTCTGCTAATGATCTTGAAGATTTGGTTTAATCTAGCAGCTACCCTAACTCATAAAATAAAATATGTTTTGCAATAGAATTTAACAACTTTTCTAATGGTTTGTATGATTATTCTATCAGATATAATTCAACTAAAATTCCTGATCAATATGAATATAACTAAGAAAATCAATATGTTAAGTAAAATGAATTATTTAAACTATTTTTTATTCAAAATTTAATTTAAAAATAGACAACAATTAGACTATTATAACACTTACATAGATTATGGTTTTATTGATTTGATGAATTTAATTTCAAACATAATTTATACAAACGAAGCCTCAAAACCAGAACAAATAATGAAAATAGTCCCACATTTATTGCCAATGATGCAGGAAAAATAAGAAGAAGATAATTTTTATAATATGGCTGGGTAAAGCACTAACTTTTACATAGTCCTTCCTCTTATTGTATTTTATCTAAGAATGACTAATGGTGTTCTGATGGAGAAAGAAAAAAAAATTAGAGAAGGTATGAAAATGATGGGCATGGATAACTTTTAATTTTATTAATCTTGGATTGTTACTTACACAATCAAGAACATTTTTATTTCTATTTTGATTGCCGGTTTATTGAATGGATGTATTTTTAAAGATGGAAGCTTTCTGTTTTTATTTAGTTTTTACAATCTCTTTTGCCAAGTTCTTATTTTTCAAGGCTTATTTATATCAACTTTCTTTTCGAGGGCTCGTGTTGGACTGTTAGCTGCTATGGTTTTTTTCCTAGGTTAGTTCATCGCATTTATGTCAATAGATATTAAATCAGTAACTTAATTTTTCATTTTTGTTTTAAATTAATTATTTATATATTTTATTTTTAAAAGGCATCTAAGGACACTCTTACTATGTTATCTTTAATTCCTCATGCAGGAGTATCTCTGTCAGTTTCTCATTTCTTGTATTTTTAATCTAATGGATAAAGCATAGACTTTAGTATTTTAAATTAAAGCTTTAATGGTTATAAATAGTATTTTACATTTGTCTCTCTATAGATAAACTTAGTCGTCTTCAGTCTTCTTTTCTTTTATCTAGATAAAGTTTTTCCTAATGAATTTGGAGTCAAATCCCATCCACTGTTTTTTTTAGGCATGAAATATGGTAAAAAAGTTGAGAAAAAATCTAAAAAAAACCATAAGACAAAAAATGTAGAACTTATCTAAGATCTTTATAATAATAGCAGTGGAGATGATGAAGAATCAGATGAAAATGCAATTTAAGAGGATGTAGATGGAGCTTTAAGAGCCTAGATTAAGAATGATTAAGCTATTGTTATTAAAAATCTCAAAAAAGTGTTTCATAGTGATGGCAAAGAAAAAAAGGCTGTCAATGGACTAAACTTAGAAATGTTTAATAGCTAAATATTTTCATTTTTAGGACACAATGGTGCAGGAAAAACTACAACCATTTCTATGATTAATGGATTAACAGAACCAACTTCTGGATCAATAAAAATAAAAGGATATGATGTCTAAACATAAATGGAAGAAATTAGAAAAACTTTAGGAGTGTGTCCTTAACATGATGTATTATTTGACGATTTGACTGTAAAAGAGCACTTGGAATTATTTGCAAATATAAAAAATATGCCAGTTTAAGAGCAGGAAGCAGCAATATAAAAAATAATAGAAGATGTTGATTTGGTAGAAAAAACAAATTACCTAAGTAAAAATTTATCTGGAGGCTAAAAAAGAAAGTTATCAGTAGCTATTGCTTTTATTGGTAAAATTTTGATTAATTGATTAATAAATAAATTTATATTCATTTACTATGGTTTAGGTGGAAGCGATGTTATCTTACTTGATGAACCTACAAGTGGTATGGACGTGGAAGCACGTAGACATATTTGGGATGTGCTTAAAAACTATAAATAAGATAAAATTATTATTCTAACTACTCACTTTATGGATGAAGCTGATTTTTTGGGAGATAGAATAGGGATTATATCTGATGGCAAGTTAAAGTGTGTTGGTTCAAGCATATTCTTAAAAGAAAACTATGGCAATGGATTTAATATCACCTTTGTTAAATAAGAAAATACTTCCCCAAGCAAACCTCTCATAAAGTATGTCAAATAGAATCTCTCTGATTGTGAATTAATAAGTGATGTTTCTGCTGAAGTAGCCTTTTAAGTGCCTAAAAGCAATATTGAAAAGTTTTAGGAATTCTTTACAAAACTAGAAAAGAATAAAGATTCATTATATGTAAGGTCTTATGGCATATCTGTAACTACTCTAGAGCAAGTTTTTTTGAAAGTAGCTAGTGAAAATAACAACTTTTCTACATAAATAAATAAAAAATAGTCAAAACAAAAGGAAGTTGATGACTTTGATTTAAGTAAGGTGAGAATAAAAGGAAGCTTTAGCATTTTTTCATAGCATTTTTCAGCTTTGCTTAAAAAAAGATTTCACTGCTTTAGGAGGGATATTGGAGGGTTATTTTGTGAAGTGATTATTCCTGTTGCTTTAATTATTTTAGGACTACTTGTTTCTACTGCTATAAGTGTTAATTTAACTCCAACTATTATACTAACTCCCGACTCTCTCTCATCACCTACATATATGTATGGTTCAGAAGTTAGTTCTTAGTAGGATTATTTTAACAAACTGCCTCTTTTAACAAAAACAGCTATGTAACCAATATTATCCACAACGAATTTAATATAATAATTTGATACATAGATGCTTTTGAAAAGAAATATAGAGTTGAAGTTCGGTGTTTACACTAGAACTGATTTTATTGATAGTAATAATAAAAAAATAAATTATTATTCTTTTATAAACACTTAAACAGAAAATTCTATTGCTATAAGTTTAAACATCTTGAATACTTAAATTATTAATTAACAAACCGGGAAATCTATCTAAATTATACCTAGAAATAAACCTCTACCATATACCTAGAAGCAGAAGGAGTAATTTTTATTTTATTTTTATTAGTTTTTAATTTAAAATTATATTTTATGTTAATAGTGCTAATTAAATTGCAAATGGAATTACTATAGCTATGATCTTTAATATAGGATTAGCTTTCATCCCTGCAAGTTTAATTGTGTTTATAGTCAAAGAAAGGGAAACATAAGTTAAACATTAGTAAATAGTTTCAGGAGTAACAAGATTTTCTTATTGGACATCTAACTTATTTATGGATATTATAAAGTATTTAATACCTGCTTTGACGTGCCCTTGGTTAGCCTATGCTTTCAAAGTTAATTCTTTAACAGACAGCTCAGTATTTTCTGCCTTCTATTTAATTTTTATTTTATACGGGCCTGCTATTATTCTTTTTACATATGTCTTTAGCTTTTTAGTAAAAAATTATGGAAATGGATAACTGTTCTCGTTCTTCATGCACATTTTCTTTGGTTGTGTTTTATCAATAACAATTATGATTTTGAGATTGATTTACTCAATGGATAATAAAGGAATTGAAGCTTTAGCTTGGATATTACGTTTTATGCCTTCCTTTTGTTTTAGTTTTAGTATTTTAAATTTAACGTCTAGAGCATTATATGCATTATCTACTACTGATGGAAAAATGCTTGATCCTTTTGATCTTAAAATCGCTGGTGGGGATTTGCTGGCTATGTGTCTACAGATAGTTATTTTTGGATTGCTTTTGGTAATAATTGAAAAGTTATGCAAAAGAAAACTTTTCTCAAAAGAATCAAATATTCCTTACTAACCTAAAAAGTTAGATTACGATGTTGAAGAGGAAAATCAGAGAGTTGCTTAATCAGATCCTAATGATTTTGTTGTCTATGTTTAAGGGCTAAGGAAAGTGTTTTATGAGAGTGGCTCATAATACAAGGTTGCAGTCGATAATTTAAACTTTGCTATCTAAAATGGAGAAGTCTTTTGTTTACTTGGTGTTAATGGAGCAGGTAAAACTACAACAATGAGAATGCTTACAGGAGATGAGCCTATAGTTAATGGTAATGCTTATATATAAGGTTATAAAATCCCTGAAGAGCTAGTCCATGCATAGCAATATATTGGATATTGTCCTTAATTTGATGCACTACTTGATAAGCTAACAGCAAGAGAACATTTAGAGCTATATGCAGCTATAAAAGGTATACCAAAAGACATGATAGCTCCTTTAGTGGATAAAAAGCTTGATGAAATGAACTTAAGATAATTTGAAAACATATGTGCAGGCACATACAGTGGCGGTAATAAACGCAAGCTTTCTGTAGCAATAGCTATGCTTGGAAATCCTCCTATAGTATTTTTAGATGAGCCCTCAACAGGAATGGATCCAGGAAATAGAAGATTTATGTGGGATGTCATAAGCAGAATATCAACTTAAAGAAAATAATCATCTATTATTCTTACTACCCATTCAATGGAAGAAGCAGAAGCTCTCTCAACTAAAGTTGGTATTATGGTTGCAGGTAACTTTTAGTGTATGGGAAGTGTTTAACATCTCAAAAGTAAGTTCGGAGAAGGATACGAAATTGATATTAAAACCACACTCCCCACTAATAAACAAATAAACAAATTTTCTAAGACAATTAACATGAAATAATAAATAAAGAGAAAGGATATAAAAGATTTTTTATTTCAACTTAATATGTAAAATATGCTATATCAAATAACAGAAAAAGGTTTCTGCTCGCAGTTGCATTATGAATTTTTAAAAAAAGAAGAAAAGGGATAAGGTATTGAGCCTAGGTTGATTATAGAATTCGGATTAATGTTCCAAAAAACTCTTAAAGTTTAAGAGTTCATCAATTAAAGATTTGGTGAATTTACAATAATTGAACAGTTTAACAATTTTACTAGATATAGAATCTTTTCAGAAAAGAGTATTGGAGAAATATTTGGTATTTTTAATTCTGTCTAGGCAGAACTCGATATTAACCACTATACAGTCAATCAGCCTACTCTTGAATAAATTTTCAATTAAATTGCTAAAAAGGCTAATTAATAATCTTAAAATTATTAAGAGGTAAATTCATCTAAAGACCCTTAAAATAAAATTAAAGATAGAAAAAAAAGAAATGTAAAAAATTAAGCTAGTGATGAAGAGGATATTGAAATGTAAAAATTAGTAATGAGCAAAAAAGAAAAGTCAAAAAAGAAAGTTAAAGCTTCCTAACAAGAGGAAACATCTGAAGATGTAAATGAAAATAAAAAAATATCATAAAAGAAGAGTAGTTCTAAAGGTAAAAAGATATAAAAAGAAGAAAGCGATCAAGAGGATTATTAAATGGAATCTGAATAGTCTTTTACAGATTATTATAATGATAGAAAGAAATTTTTTATTACAGAAGATATATCTAATAAAAAAAATAAAAAAGTTGAGAAAAATATTAAATAAAATAAGTATGAAAATAATTAAAACATTTAAATTAAGTAAGTTGTTTCTGAAAATTAAAGCATTGATTAATTTTAAGAGAGCAATACAAATAATAAAATTTAAGAAGATAGAAGTAATAACACTCTACAGACTTATCATCAAAGCTAAGAAGTTTAACAATAAGATAATATCTATGATTACTACAATAATTCAAACTAAATTGATCAACATGAGGAGTATAATGATTTTACTTAACCGTATTAGAATTAAGTAAACTAATAAGGATATAACTCATAATAGTAATACTACAACCATGATAATTAAAATTAATCAGACTATGAAAACTTTAATCAAAGTAATTACAATTAAAATTAAAACCAAAACAAAGAAAATTACTAAGATAATTTTTATCAATAACCAACTCACGAAGAAGAAAAAGAAAAAAGCAGCAAGTAAGGTAAAAGTTAAAAATCGAGCAAGAGTAATAAAAAGACCAAGAAAAATTGAAATTTAAAAAATTATTTATGTTGAAAATTTTAAAATTGTCTGTCTAATGTTATCGTGCTTGTTTAAAAATCATTTGTAATTACTACTATAAAAGTTTTTTCATTTAAAAATATTAGAGTTTTGCTACTTTTTTATATTAATAAAATTTAATCTAATTTTATTAAAATTATTTAGACAAAAAATAATAATAAAACAAAAAACCAAGATCATTGATAATTTTTAGGAAACAATTATTAAAAATATAATAATAAAATCAAAGCAATTAGCAAATATACAAGTAAGTAGACAAAGTATTATTGAAAAATTGAATATTAATAAAAAAACAAATAAAAAAAATGGCTTCAAAAAAAAGTATTATTTTATGCAGTTAATTAATTTTTATGCTTAAGTGAGGTTTAAAATTTAAAGTGTAGTTTATTATTAATTAATACATGATTTTCTTCATTTATAAATTAAAGAGAAATACAAATATTTTTATATAAATTTTATTTTTAATTTAAAATAATTAATTTTCAAAATTAGCTTTGCTTAAATTTAAAATATTTTTAAAACTTATTTTGAATTTTATTTTTGTAGTTAAATACATCAGTCACTTAATTAGCAAAGCATTGCTACACCACGCTTTACCCAGTGTGAAGAACTGACAGCTGTAGGCATATCGATGCTCATTATAAAATTAGTTGAGTGCCCTGTAGTAGAAAGAGTTCCTTTTCTTTCTGATGTTTTATAAACTGGGCACTTATATATTTACTATTAGCTATTTGCTTAAGATATTTCAATTGGCTTCAACCATATAATAGGAGCTTACACTGATAAAACTTTAAGATCACTTTCAGTGAGGCACTTTTCATCATAATCCCATTTACAACCCTCTATATATAGTCCATACATCAACTAGCCATCTACGATATCAATATATTGAGCTGCATCATTTACGTTCTCTGGAGGCTCGCCGTAAAAATTAAATTCGAAAATTAGATTATCTATAGGGATTGTGTACTTACGAGCAAAGTTTTGTAAAGTTGCTGTTAAAAATGTTTATGTAAAGTAGAAACCGCTTATCCAGTGACACTTTGGTACATCGTGGTCAATCCAATTCTAGTAGTATTTTAATCTCTTCACTAAATCTGTAATGTAAGAGCCTAATGGTTTTAATGAAGGATATGAAGATTTCTTCCATAAGTCAGGAACAAGCCCTTTAAGCAAGCTATTACAAACCTATTTAAAATTTTTTTTAATTTAATTGCTTTAATTCAAATTAAATAATATTTACTTTTTCTAGATTAGAAGACATCACAACGATACCTTAAAGAGCATTTTCTATTTCTTTAAGAGAGGATACTATCACATTTGTTAAATTATTATACCTTATGATTTCTTATTGCAGTACAGTATTTAAAGAATTCTCATAGGATATAGGGTATTTAGCTGAAACCAACTCAGGATCAAATTTCTTTGGAATTTTTGCTAATATATCTTATGAAATAGCTCTTAGTTGTGTTTCTGTATCTCCTTCTGCATTACTCATAGAATTTCCACCCATCATCATTAAAAGAGCGCCACATAAATCATCCGTTTCTTTAAGATCTTTCACTATTACACCATTGTCATGGAAACCAAATATACTTGGGCTTTGGTTTAGAGGAATCTTTTCTTCAATGAATTTAATATAGTCTGCATGATTGCCGATAGGAGGAACCTATTAACAAAGATATTTAAATTAATAAATATTAATAATAAAGTTTATATTTTACGCTATAATTTTAATCGCTTGCGAAGCAAAAGTTTTATTGGAAAATTTAATCTGAAAAGAAGTCTTGCATCAAAGCATGAAGAATTCTCCTATCTCTATCATCTGTTACTCTTCCACCATAATTACATTCTCCAACCATGTAATGGAGAGCTTTGTAGGGAATATCTTAGTACTCTTAAAGTAAGATATAGAGTTATCTAACACTAATACGTAGATCAGATTAATTAAAATCATATAAAATGTTCCAACCTAGAGGGCCATAAGTTCTTCTTTCTTAAAGTACTGCATGGAAAAAGCAAAGACCATAAAGGAGGGTTTTAAATTACTTTGGCTTACTGTGGGTTTCGAAGAAGGTTTAATCTTAAATTTAATCACTCATAAAGGAAACTAACATGTTTGATTTAACACCTTTAGGTGGCTCATTTGTCATTTTAACACTATTTTGTAAGATTGAAATTGGGAAATCAGAGCTGGGATAACTTGTCAACCACAATCTATAAATTAAAGAAACAATTTTAATTCAAATTCAAATTTGTGTTTTTTTAAAAATTTTACCTAAAGTTTACATTAATTTTTTCTTTATTTTGAGAGTTATTTTGCATTTCTTCACATATTTTTTCTAATTTAGGCATCCAACTTGGAGCTAAATGACAATTTTATAGAATTACCCAAGTTCCTTACTTTTGAGCTTCATCAATAGCTTTTTCTGCATGAACACCTTATCCTTAACCAAGTGAAATAGCCTTTAAGTACTTCTACTTTTAATCTGCGAAATTGATTAAATTATTCATAGGATCTGTACCTGGAAGGATAAAGATTAAGGGCTAGTAGCAATTAGAGTCATTAAAACTGAGTTATAAATTAAAAGGAGGAGGGGATGTGAACTTTTCACCTAAATCTATTTTTTTATTAATAAAAATATTTTTAGTTATAAGTACAATTTATTCTCATTTTTGTATTACCTGCTCTAATGAAGTCTTGTACTGAAAGATTAACTCTATCAGGTCTAATAGCTTTTATAATACATAATTTTTACATTTATGTACAACCATTAAATGGAACGGGTAATTTTAGATTATGAGCTTAACTATCAAAATAAAAGCTATGCCAGAATTATAAATCATCACTTATAGATTGTGGCAAAGGTTTGAATTTTGGAGAAATTCTAGATAAAGCTACAATTTTTAACCATGTTGTATGTGGTAAAAATGACTTAGCTGGGTTTTCTTATAAATCATGGGCTGAATTAATGACATCTTCAGAAGAAATGTCAATAGGTGAAATTAAGAAATTTAATTCATTGTTGTCTATATGTTTTTTATTTTCTTGAATTCTTAATAATAGTAAGAAACTGAATAATAATTTATCTTTTTCGAATAATGAACGACACACATTGGAGTATATTGAATATGTTAAATATTAGCTAACAGCAATTACTCTATCTTAAGCTTTAGCTGACTTACTCTTTTCTGCTTTGTCAAATGAATCAATATACAAGTTTATGAACCAGTTGAGTGAGTATTAGTACATAAAATCTTAAGAAGCCATATCCATAATAGCAAAGAAGAGAACTGCACTGTGATTTGCTATTGGCTTATATTCTTGTCTTGACTATTCGAGTCTTTATTCAGTTACTTTAGCTTCTTCTTATCTTTCCATAATATCATTTGAAACTTATTTAGATTATTACAAGACCTAAACACCTTATTCATCATCTAAAATGTTATCTGCTTTATTTAAAACTTCTAAAATTTACTTTTCAATATCTTCCAATTGTTGTTAATATTTATGATTCTAATTTATAAAAATTTAAGATTTATTAAAAATTAAATTAAATCAAAAAATTTACTTAAATGATAAGTTGGACTCTTTAATTTTCATCGCTTGGATTTTCCTTTTAAACACAAATTTCAAGAAGCTGATCTTCAAGTCCTTCTTTAGTAATTGTGAAATTAATGAGAGTTAGTTTAGTCGATATTTCAGGAGTAAAGTGAGGATTTCTAAGTTTTGATGTTAAGAATAATTTGAATTGTTTTGAGTAATCTACTATGTTATCTCCAACTTTAATACTCAGGACACCTGCGTTTTTGAAAGTTTATTTAGACAGTATCGGATCAAGTATTGAATCAATTTCTTCTTTAACATTTTCTATTATTAAGCATTAGCCAAATTAAATACATGTTTCTAATGAACGAATAAAATTTGAATCAGACTATTTAACAACAGTAACTTTATTATCAAATTCGTTTTTCCTTATCCATCTATTGGCTTGTTATTAAGGATCAATCATAAGAGGCCATCTTCTAGTATTATATGTAATAATACCATTTTCTCTTGAAAAAGCATCTGAAGGTAAACCATTCATATTCCACTTTCTAATGATGATGGGCTCTCCCAATGTACTTTCTAGCGAATATCCATCACTTATCTAGATTGAAAGCCCCTTGCAGTATTCTATCCAAGCTTTCACTTATTTGTTTCTATAAGTCTGACTGAATGGCCCTAAATAAGAAATAATACCAGTTGATATTGTAATGTCTCCAACAACAAACTATAATTAATTTTCTAATTTTTCTGATACCTTAAGCCATCTTTCTTATTCACCACCTAGTCCTCCAATTAAAGAACTTGCACGAAGCAATTTCTTTTCACAATCTAAAATATCTTCTTCAAGTTATTGTTATTTTTTACGAATCTAATCATAGCTATCTTGCAAATTAGCTATTTCTTTATTGAGTTATGCAAGCTCATCACGAGTCTGCTTCAAATCATTTTGTAAAATTGCAACTTCTTGCTTCGATTGATTATATCTTTATTACTTAGGGCGCACTATTTATAAAACTTTCTCAAATTCGCTCAATGCCAAAATCCACTCACATAGACCTTTAGCTGCTGAACTTGCCTATTCTACTCTCTTGGGATTAAACAGTTTTGTTTAAGAAATATACTTGTCTCTCACTTTCTTCATAACTTATTCATCAATATTCTCCTTATCATATTGGATAAGTGTGTTCAGGAAATATTTATCAGATAAAAATTTCTTAGAAGCTTCCCAATAGCTCATAATTCTTTCTTTAGGATATTTAGGATTAGGAACTGGAAGTGGAGGAACCTATATTTAGAAATTATTTAATATAAACTTTTTAATATCTTGATAAAAAATTACTTTGCAAAGAACGCAAACAGCTTCCATAACAAGCTAAACAGTCTCTGGTGGTTTAAGCATTGCCTTCATTTTATTTATATCGTTTGAATCGAGTGTATTTAGAGCATCTTCTGCTTTTTTCAACTGAGGCTTTGCAACACTCAATTCTCTTTCGCAATCTTACTTAATTAATTCTGCTTCTTAAACTCTAATATTAACTTCTTCTTCTTACTTTTCTGCCTGAATACGCTTTGGCTCCATAGCTAAGGCTTGGGCTTTTATTTCAGATGCAATTTTTTATGTCTCTTCATTCATCTAAATCAAAATAGGTTTCTTTTCTATCAATTCTTCTTCCATACGCTTGACTTGCTCAGCAGTGGAAATTAGTTTTTGAACACCATTAGAATAAACATTACGATTTTCTTCTAATTTTTTCCTTTGTTACTAAAGTAATATTTTCAAGTTATGTAGCAATTCTAAATATGAAGAAGGTGTTATGTAGTTAACCCTTTTCTCATTTCTTAAATACTCTTAGCTAAGATCTAAAGAAGACTAATGCAAATGTTTACAAGTGTTAACTAGTTTTCTACTTATGGAACCATCTAAATATCTAATTATAAAAAAATTAATTATTTCAAATTTAAACTAAATTTAATAAAAATATACAGCTCAGAAATTAGTTTATGTCCTACAGCATCCAGAGCCTCTTCTGGCCACTACTTATACCAGATGATATTAGTACAATTTACAATGTTAGGGAAGTTTCTGATTCTATTTCTTAGAGTATCACCAATTGGACTCTGTGTGATTATGATGTGAAGTTTCTTCTTAACAGTTTAGACGAAGTAGTCATAAAATTATTAATTAGTTCCTTACTCAAGAAGCTTAACTTTTCCTTCTTTTTTAGCATTTTGTCTTAATCTGTCAATGACAGGAATAAAATCTTCTTAAGAAAATAAATTTGGAATGTCTCCAGAGTTAAGTAAATTATTTAAGTCTTCTAAAATAAATGATTTAGACATTTGGCTATCATTTATAACAAAAACGGATTCTTTACTATCAACTCCTGCTTAAATCATTAATTTTCTCATGTCTTCAATCCACTATTCCTTTTAGTAACTTTTACTCATTTCAATCTAAGTCAATCTCAAATCTCTAATATGAGCAGACAGATAAGTGAGTGATTGTCTTCCAGAACCACCCAAACCTATTAAAAGCCCATGTCCTCCTTGCAATCTAAGTATTCTGCATATATTTATAATATGTCCTATTGCAAATTCAAAAAGGACTAGTGTCATAGGTCTTTTATTATTCTGGTTGTAATCTTCAAGGAAATATTCTACCTTTGCAAATATTTTATCCATGTCAATCTAATTAATTTGAAATTAAAAAACTTAAGGTAAATTAAATTTTTATATTGAATTAAATACCATTTCATCGTAGAACCTATCTCCATCTACATTACCCATCAGTTCACCAAATCTAATTACTTTAATAGGTTCAGGAGTAAGCAGATTATATTTTATGTGATCATAAGGACCTTTCATAACCATTTTGATATCTTCTTTTATTTTATTTCTAATTGAGCTGCACAAGGCATTATAAAACCAAACCTGATCTTATTCAAAAGATAATCTGTCATAAAATACTCTGCTAACTTCATTTATCCATAGTCTTATAATCTAAATTAATTAAATTAAATTGTTTTTATTAAATGAATTTCATTTTAAATGGATTACTTTTTTATCATTTTCAATTTAGTTTTTGGATATAAGCTGCAGTCCTTAAACAACTCTACTTACATCACGAAGATTAAAAAGATAGTGGCATTTAGCAGGAGTGGGTTTTAAGTTTTAAACAATGTTCATGTACATTTCAACAGTGGCTTCAATACATAACTTAAATGTTCTTCTTAAATTTTCATCTGTGAGTTATATTTTATTCATATACCAGCTCATAAGTTCACTGAAAATTCTTTCCATTTACAATTAATTAGGCTCAGTGGTGCATAGGACATTAAAATGTCTTAATAATCTTTATTTTAATCAATAATTTAATTTTTAAAAATATTTTTTTTAAATAATTAATTAATTACCTTGAAGTGATTTAATTACGACCACCACCTGGAGGACCCATAGCACCAATCAACGAAGTTTCAATAATTTCCATAAACTTTCTATCTTTTCCATACCAACCCTTTTAATCTAAAAATTATCTGAGTAATTCAATAGGAGGTTAAGCACCATATTTATCTAATTAAGGCATATTTAAATCGTCAACAAAGACAAGACAGTTAACTCCAATAGGAGGACCAAAAATACCTTTTCTTCTTCTATCTAATTTTGAATCTACAATTAGCTAAGTTTCTTCTGATGAAGTTTAAGCACTGAAATTGATGCCGACAAGTAAGTATTTTTCATGTGAGAGAGACTTCAAGTAAGTATTGATATAAGTAGACTTTCCTGTACCTGTCTAACCAATAACTAAGAAAGGATAGTGGTATTAAATAGCAACCTAAAGAAGCTCAGTTAATCTCAGCTATTCAGCTGTTTTTATGACAATATTATGATATGATTCATCTGCAGGAATTGAGTCTGTAGAGGAAACAGAGTCTATAATTTATTAATAATTCTTCCATTTGCAAGCTCCGCTTTCTTCTAATTCCAAATAATAATCGTAAACTAAAACATGAGGACCAGCTTCAGGCAACATTGCTTACTTTTCAAATTTAATAAGCTTATCTTTTTTAGATTCACATTTTTAAGGGTTCTTTATAAGCTACTTTAAATAACGATCGAAATCTTATCTTCCTTTTTCATCTATTGTTGCACCTAAGCTCCAGATAGTACAATATATAAAAATCATATCTAAAGAGTTTTAAACTACCTCTACCTTTACTTTGGTAATATATTCTTTATCAAAAAATTTATATTTATGCAAAAAGGCCTTTAGAAGTCTCATTAATTGGACAACTAGAGTACCTTCAGGTACGTTCTAATATTCTTTGCATCTTGTTTTAACATAATGGACACATTATCCAGTTGTAGCATCAAATAGTTCATTTAAATGTTCTATTAGCTATTCGTCTAATTACTCTGAAAGCTTTATTTTAAAATAAATAATTTTGCTTTTTCTATATAATTTAATAAAAAAAATACCTGTGATAACCAAGAAAGTACCAAAGGCCACCATCCTAATTATTCTGGTTGCATATAAACCATACCGCAACGAGAAACTGTAGCAGGAGAGGCTTATCTTAAATCTGCAACTTCGAACATCATAGTCATTGAGTTTGACATTGGAATAGTTTCACCACTCATTAAACATAATTTTTTATTATCATCCAAAACGGTATTCATATTTTCAATCCAATCTGCATCTACAGGTCCATCGAAAACAATAAATTATCTATCAGGAACTGTAGCTGTGGCACATTTCCTATATACTTCAGCTAAGACACCCTCAGTCCATTCTTTAGAAACAGGATCAGAGTAACTAAGTATAAAAATAATGTTAAATTTATGAAAATAATATATGTTAAAAATTTTTTTACCCATATAAAAAGTTTAATGAAATAGATTTTGGATTTATGATGTAATAATTTGTTGGTAGCTCGTCCAAAGATCCTAATTTCTTGCAAGCGTAAGTCAATGTAGCAGCCAATACTTTGTAACAGCTTGATTTTCCAGAAAATGGCTAACCAACTAACATCAATCCATGACGAGTATTGACTACTTCATAAAGTTAGAGAACTTTTTTACGGAAATTTTAAACACTTTAGAGGTTCATTGTAGACAACACTGAAGTCATAGCTGTATTTAAAGTGTTATAATCTGGATTAGGTAGTTTAACTCCTGGGAATAAATCACTTGTTATATTCTTAAAAAGATCTACATCCTATTATAAGAATTTAGGAAGATTAACATCTGTAATAGAACGCAATACAAGAACATCTTCCCTCTCGTTTGGATACTTTCTCTTTAGCTAAGAAGCAGCAGTTAGCACAGCCTTAACAGCTCTCATACCATAGTCATAGTGATCTTAGCTACTTAGCTGCTCACTGCAGAGTTTATAAACAGCTACAATCTTTCTAGCTTAGTTTCTGGCATCTACAAAACCAAAAGAATAAAGAGATATTTCAGCAATTAATCTATTTTTTAAGAAAAGATTATCAATTTTAATAAAATTTCTAATATTTTAATTTACGAATAATCAGGAACCATCATAGCTACTGGTCTAAAAAGTGCCTTCAAGTTGTCTGGTAATTCAGAACGACCAGCATAACCAGGATTCATAGTAATAAAAACATTACAACTGTGCTTAAGGACAAGCTCAGTTCCTTCAAACAAAATGTTTGTTTTCATTGCAGCTTTGCATTGCTGTATTTAAAGTATTTGCTGAGCTATGACAGAAAGAACTTCTAAATCAATACGATTAAACTCATCAAAACAACTCCATGCTCCTGTTGCTATTAACCCTTTAAAGAACTTTGCCATAGCATGTATGTTAAGACCATCAGAGCAGTTAAATACTATACACTACATGGCAATAGCTTTGGCTAAATCCTTGGTACTTTCTGTTTTACCTGTTCCTGCTGGTCCTTCAGGAGCACCTCCTAAGTTAAGTTAAAGAGCATTCATGAGAGTTCTATAGCATCTATCTGTGAGAGGTGTGATAACTAGTCTTCCTATAAAACAAAATCAAATTAAAAATATGTTAGTTAAGTTGAATTAAATATATAATTTTTACCTGTATTTCCTAAATATTCATAACCATATCTCATAGAAGTAGACATCATCTTCACATTCAATTTATTTATAGAAGCATCCCAATAATATCTCATTTCTGAAAGCCATTCAAATTGCTGAGTGTTGTTTATTTCATCATCAATAAGCCTCTTGACAACATCTTTATTATGAACTTCGATTACAATTAACGCACCGAGAGTAATTGTTTCTAAATATGTTAAATTTTATCTTACGAGTGTAACTATTTCTTCTAATCCACTTTAACAAATCTCGTAGAATTCCTTTAATCCATTTAAACCTGATTGATTTAAGCTTTCTTCTAAACTTTCAGTCCATATTAATTGAGAAATGGCAATAACCACCTATCCTGGCCATTTTCTGACCCATTCAGATCTTTTTTCTTAGCCAGACTAAAGATCTAATAAACCTTCTTCCATAACTTTAGAAAGAGAGGTTCTCATTTGTTTTTCAACTTCTAAAAGCCATTTTTCTACATTTGACTTGAAGTTACGAGGTGAAATACGCTCTAAAAATTAAATTTCTTCTTTCTCGCTACTACGCATACCAGTAATATCGACATTGTAATTAAAAAGCAATTCAGAGATACCTTCAAAGCACTTCTTCATGTGAGGTTAAACGAGCAATGGATCTCTAGTTTCAGCTAAAATATTTAGTAAGTCATCATTCGATAAAAAGAAGAAACGAGGGAATTCTAATCTTTTGGATCTATTTATTAAATAATTAAATTATAAATAATAAAGACATATATAAAAAATATATAAAACTTACTCAAGATGTTCTTCTAAGCCTTTTTAAATTTCTTCAATAAGCTTGAGGCAATGAATAAACTCTTCCTCTACATTTGGAATTTTTTCTACACTTAAAACTTTAGGATCATTCTAAACACATTCCATAATTTATTTCCAAGTTTTATTAACTATGTTAAATTTATCTGTTTCTGTTACTAAAGTTTTGCTAATATCCTCAAAACTGAATATTGGCTCTAGATAAAGATATAAAGTTTGCACTTTGATCCAGTTTTCCAAAACTGACTAAATAAATAGCATTAGCTTTTCCCATCTAACAGCTCTTTACTCTGCAAATCTAATATTAGGATTGGCTCTGATTGTTTGAGCTTTTAGTGTATGATCATCCAATAAAATTTGGATATCTTCAACTGTAGAACCTTGCAAAATAAATACTCCTCTATTTTTCCAATTTATAACTTAAAATGATAAATTTTCCCATTCCTTTTCCATTTTATCAAGGGCAGTTTCGAGAGCGAATTCTTTTGATGCATTTTCTGAAATTTCTTCTACTTCTGTTATTTTTTCTTGAATTCCTTTTGCTAAAAGATACTTCAGAGAAATCTTGTCGTAGTTAAACTCATCGTCAGGAATTTTTAAAACCTATTTTTAATTGTATTTTAATATTTATTTTGAAATTTATTTTAAGTTACCTTTTAAATTTTATCCCAATGTCTCTTTTAAATGCCTGGTCTTGATATTATTTCTATTACTGGAAGATAAACACCCATTTGTGTAACTTCTTCTTTGAATTTTTAACTAATTGTAGATGCAATAGAATCAGATTTAAAGGCATAGAGCAATTTGCTAGAGATTTTATTATGTTCTTTAACAATAGATTCAGCTTCTGAAGAATCGAGAGTGCTTGCAGAATCACCCATCCATTTTTTTTTATTCTCACTGAAAACGCTAATTGCACGCCACAATTTCTGATAGGGTTCGAAATCTTATTGTAAAGTGAAAAACTTTTCAAAATTAGAACTAATACCAAAGAGCTTCTTTTCTTAATCATTAATGTCTTCCATTAAATCTTTAGCATCGTTTAGGAGTCTTTCAAACTCATCAATTTCTACAATGTAATCCTTGTGCTTGTAATATTCTGTGAATTTTTCTAGATCTTTAAGATCTTCAAGATATACGCTAACTCTATTTTCAAATAATGTTCTCTTCTCTCTTAGCTTTTCTTCTATTCTCTAGCGTTCAATTTAGTGCTTTTCTTCTTATGCTATGAGTTCTTTATCTAGTTTCTCAGGCCATTCATGAACATCTTTAGCCAAATCTGCAATTTATTAGTTGCCTTTTACATTTAACTTTTGGAGGAAAACTATTTTTTAAAAGCAGGCACTTGTTCTTAATTTGATTTAAATTCTATCGCCAGTTAAATCTGTTAAAAACTTCTCCATTTCTTCTACCTTTAAAAATATTTGTTAATATAGAAATGAACGAACTATACATGCAAATTAAGATTTACTTCATCAGCAGTTGTTGTTGATTTTCTGATAAAACTACCTATTCTAGAATACTTTTCAGTTACAGA
The DNA here is from genome assembly GCA_000231845.2 of Tetrahymena malaccensis 436. Classification (NCBI taxonomy): domain Eukaryota; phylum Ciliophora; class Oligohymenophorea; order Hymenostomatida; family Tetrahymenidae; genus Tetrahymena; species Tetrahymena malaccensis. Next base: position 38,064 of record AFXY02001528.1, on the reverse strand, counting down.
TCTTAAGGTTGTTAAAATTATATCTTCAAAAGCAAAAATTAAGCGTTATTGTAAATCCTTGATCTGCTTTTTGATGTATTACTTAACATCTGTGCATCTTACATCAAACAAAGTTAGTTTAACTTTGTCAGGAATTTGATCAGATAGATTATCAAACTTTTCTAAAACTTCATAATAGTTCTTAAATTCATCGTTTGTCATATTTTATTTTTTATTGATAACATTTCTTATTTCTCTTTCTGCTTACTTCTCTATAAATGGTTTGAATTAATCAAAAACAGACAAAACTATAGTGCTCTCTTCTAAGTGCTTGAGAACATGAGTAATAGTCCTGTTTACTACTCCAGCAAAATAGGCTTCATTGAAATTTGCCATTTGCAAAAATTTCTTTTTCTTCTATCCTGGTGCTACCAAACTATTTAAAATTCTGTTGGCAAATTCGTCATTTTAATTATTATTTGCTTTAATGAAAAAATTAATTATTCTTTTTAATTTTTTAAATAAAATTTACTGGCATGTGCATCTTTATCATCACCTTCTGTTTATGTATTTGCTTACTAACCACCCACTTTAGCTTATTTTTCTTAAACTTAGACAAAGCTGCAGAATTTCTTATAGAACTCATCAAATCTATCTTAGCAATTAGATTCGAAATCTTCAGGAGTTACGTTATCAAAAGCTGTTTTTAAGCTTTTAGGAGCATTTGACATAAATTGCTTACGGGTTACTCCTTTTTAATTAGATTTTGATTTTTCATCTCTGCCTTAAGCGCCTTCTGATATGTATGAAGTATCACGTTGTAGATTTTGTTAGTTTTTTTCTAATTTAACCTTACAATAGCGAGGATGTAAAAACTAGTCAAATGAAGTTACCATGTCATTAAATAATTTGCGGAATTCATTTTTAATTAAATCAGAATTTTCTCTAAATTTAATTTATTCATCTTCAACATACAAAGATAATGATAGTATTGGTGATAAATCATCTTGATCTTTCATAAATTCAGCTTTTTTATAAAAAATCTAGCTATCCTTTGGGTAAAGTTATATTAGGGTTTTGATATTTGTCTCAGTATTAACTCCATCTTATGGTATATAAGCTAAGCTACTTTTATCAGCATTTAATGCAGCCTTGGATCTATTTGAGCTGAGAGGCCTAGCTGTTTAGTTACTTCCCAATTAATTATTAGAAGGTAATCTCATTTAAGATGGGCGTTTACTGGTATCTAATTTAGAATTTTATGCTACACTTCCACTTACATTATTTATGCTTTAATTCAAAATAAATAGTCGAGATTTAGATTTTAAATTCTAATTAGGTAGAAGTCCATTCAGATCATATGGGCTTTTGTCATTTGAAGGAGCATTGCTACCTAAGCCAATGCCACTTTTAGAGGCATCTTATTCTTCGTCATCTTCGTCAATTTCACAATTAGATTAAATATTATCCTCAATAAAGTCTAATGACCCTACTTCCTTTTTTTTTACTTATATGGCTTTCCAACGGCGGTAGGTTGGGTAACTGATAAATTTTTTCTCTAAATAAGCAAAGGAATCCTCTATAATTTTACGCAGTTATAAACCCATTAGGATACCAACATTATCTAAAATTCTAGATTTATATTCTTTAGTGTAAAGAGACCATCCATTTTCTTCTCTCCATACTTATTCGTCTTCCATAGTTTTTTATGCTATTTTACGATAAGCGCTATTATCTCTTATATCTTTTAAATCTTCAAACTAAATATCATCATAGAAATCAAATTCATTTTAGCTTCCTTACATTTATTGATTCATCTCAGCTTAATAATCTAATCTGTTGGTATAACCTCCTTTCTAATCTAAGATGGACACTTCTCTCTCAATCTTATATTTCAGCATCTAAAAGTAAACATTTTCAGGAGTATTTATTTCGTTATCAATATCAATTAAGTATGCCAAGCTCTCATTTAAATATTCAAACTCATCATACTCCTCACCATAATCATACATATGATGATTATCATCAAATTAACCATAATATTAGTTAGAAGGAGAACCTTCACTAGCTTCAGGAATTCTATTGCTCTCACCTAAAGGATTTCTTATTGACCTTCTATTATGACTTTATCTACTATCTTCTTCATATTACTCCTCTTCTGCTATTTCCTCAATATTCCCAGTATTCATTAATCTTTATTGCATTTTGTCATTCCTAAGGGCAAATTTTATTTCTTTAATATGCTTCTTAAATCCTAATGATTTGTAAAATAAAATTTAAATTTTATAAAAATAATAAGCAAGTAATTAATTACCTCCTAAAGTCCATTTTCCATAAGAAGTATCAACTCTTCTTAGAAATTTAAATTTTTTTATGATAGTAATAGCTCCTCTATGCCATATATTTTTCATCAAAGAAATTACATTTGTACGGTAAACTTGTTGCAATTTTGTAAACTATTCAATATTATATGTATATCCTAATGTGCTAACTCTTTTGAAAGCTTCATACTCGAATAAACTTAAAGAAGAAAACTCATATGACCAACTTTGTAAGGAACTATTGATGATGTTCATTAAAACTAAATTACCACGGCAATATTCTCTACCCAATTCTACAAAATTATGCCAATCTTAATAAAGATTGATATTAAAACCTCCTTCTCTAGCAATACGTTCACCGCTACACAATACCTTTCTAGGAACAAGCTGTATGTGCAACCTAGCTCTTTCTTGTGGAGATCTTAAAATGTAATCTAACATCGCTGTTTTCATGGCTGTTTTGAAATTTTCAAATATTTCTTAAAAAACCTAAATTAATTTATTAATTATATTTTAATTTTTTATTGTTAAAGGAAATTTTACCTATCTTGAAGTAAACTCATTTTTCAATAATTCTTGAGGTATTAGATTAAAAGCGTTTACCATCCAATTTTTTCTAAACTTAGGAATTTCATCAGATCTAATAATATCTGATTCTATATAGTGGTTATATCTTTTGACTGAAGAATCAACAAGATTTGCTATGCTTTAAGGCCATAGAACTGGATCGATGTAATGATATTTTTTAATTCCAAGACTTGAAGGGTCATAAGTTCCTCCCATTTCTTAAAGCATTTCAAAAAATAAAACATTAGCAGAGTCTTGTGGAGTTTGATTTTCATCAGTTTCAGGGAAATATTCAGGGAACAAACTTAATGATACAGGTTCTCTTTTCATATCTTCAGGAGTAAAAGTTGTAGAAATACCAGTTTTAGATTTCTTTTAATAAGGATTTAATTCATCAATAATAGCTAATTAAATAGGAATTTCACATTCAGGCTTTTCTATATTTGTACTTGTTTACTATAAAGAAACAATTTCAAGTAAGTGTTCAGTTTTCAGCTTTGCAGAATATTGCATGTAGCTTCCTATTCTTTGAACTGGAGAGTAGTATCCTAAATCACCAAACTTAGCAAATGTAGCTGTGATAGTACGCTCATTTCTATCAAATAGTTCTTCATAGGGAGTATCTAATGCATTAAATGAAGTGTATTTCTTAAACTCTTTGAAAAAAGACTCTGCACCAGCTACTTTTCCACTTACTGGCCTCTTACCTGTAAGGCTTGATTTAGGACGATTGTCATATAGCATCTTTCCATCTATTTTACCTTTAATATTTTCAGCACGATTATAGAATTCGTCATCACCAACAACATCCTCTTAAATATCTAACTCCTAATCCATTTAATTCATCTCTTCAACAATTACTTTATTCTTATCTTACAATCTTCTCATTAGCTCAGGCTTTGCTGATTATATTCTCTATTACTTTCCACTAAGTAATCTATATGATTTATTTTGATAAATATGAATCTATAGTAATATTAAATAATTTATACCTTTACTGGTTCGCAGAGGAAGGTTATGAATTCTTTTAAGAGAGTGTGTTTTAAGATTGAGAATATTCAAGCTTCTATCCAGGAGCTTTCATGTTAGCAGTTGCAGTTTAAATATTTCTACTTTTTCCAAAGTTTTGCTATGCCTGAGGAAGACCTTAAACCTATGTTTATTACTTAGCTGATAAAGTAGCTTGAGACTGGGTTCTCCCTTTTGAACTTGAAAGTCTGCCTGAAAGTATAGCACTAGGTATTTAATCAGCATGAGATTAGCTGCTAGATTTTGCTTAGCTGTGAGCAGACTATACAGCAGTACTAGGACGTACAACTGTAGGAACTTTTGCATGCTTAGATATTTAATCATTAATATTCCTGTCAATATCTATTTTTTTAAACATTTATAGCTACTCATATTAGTTCATCTGTTAAACAGGAAGGATCTTTGTAGGAAAAAGGTCCTTCGTAATTATATTGTTAGCTTCTTCACTTGAGATATTTTTAATACTTGTATACTTTCCTCCAACATGACTTAAAAACTAAAAGGGCTATTGGTGAATATTTACTATTCTATTTATAATAATTAGTAACTAAATAAATAATTAATTAATTGTTAAAAAATATTTTAAATCGTATTTAAAATTTAAACTTGCTTAAATTCCAGTTACAGTATTTTATTATCAATCTGTCAAAATATTCATTTTATTAATTCAAAACTTACAGATTTTTAATAAATATTTACCTTTAAAAATTAACCTAACTATTTAAATTTTAAACAGCATTTTATATTTATCCTTCATATGCTACATTTTCTTAAAATTGAGGAAACTCTCTCTCATCAAATTCCTCTTGCTTTATAGATTACAGATTATGATTTTGAAGCATTTCTATAAATAAAATAAATAAATGATTATTGTATTAATTTAATTTAATAGCGATATAAAATATTTAATTTGATAAAGCTCTAACAGTTTTTCATATTGCTTTTTATCTATTTTCGACTTTGAATTTTTAAAAATATGATCTAAAATTTTCAAAATAATTTATTAGTCCATTTCAGAAAGAGTATTTACAAATATGATTACCATTTTTAAATTTTGGCATGGAAAATGCACGCGTTAATGGCTTGAATTAACCAGCAGTTACAGGTCTTGATTTACCGGACTCGATTCGCATTAAAGATTTATCACTCTTACTTACATCTTACCAAAACTTCTATTATACATTTTAAATCTTAGAGTTTATACTGGTTTAAGATTGACTTTAATTAGCATTCCTATATTAAGGAGCATGACCAAAAAACTTTTTCATGGGGATGCTCAAACTACTATCTTATGCTTTTTGTTGTTGCCCTGTTTAATAATTCTAATTGTCAAAAAAATATTCTCCCTAAACAGAGTCTGATTTAGACATCCACATTTACTGGCTAATGCTTCCTGAAAGAGTTTTCTACTATTATTGCAACTATTATTGACTCTAAGTTGGATAAATAGATAAACTCTAGCTACTATTATAATGGGCAGGCTTTGTATTTTTTCTAGTTTCAGACGCTCCTCTCAGTTGCTACTGAGTTGCATTCTTTTTCATTTCTGTTTATTAACTTTATGAACTTAAACCTTTGAAATACTACAAATTCCTTTATCAATTCTTGTAATAATAAAAAAATAATGCTTATTGTCTTATTTTTGCTTTGTTTTTTTAAGGGCTTTTAATTTTCTGTTTTATATTTAATGTGATCTATTATGTATTTATAAGTGTAATTGAAATCAATGAAAATAGCTTTTGAATCAGCACTTATTGAGTTTTAAAACTAAAAAAGATATTTGCTTGCCTATTATTAATATAACTCTTTTTTTTTAATATTATAAATGTTTGCTTGACAGTAATTAGAATAGCAAGTAATCAAATCATTTGTTAGTAGCCATTTTAAAATCATTAATTTACTTAGAATTTTCATTAATTTTTTAAATTTTCGTCAAATTAAAACAAGAAATTATTATTTCTTCAAAATAAATATTTCAAAATTTAAAATTTTATAATCAAAATTAGAAAAAATAAAAAATTATTTTTAGTTATTTTTTCAATATTACAATAAAAATTTAATAATAAAATAAATAATTTAACTATTTTTAAATAATTTTCAGCAAACTATTTTATTTTTTAAATTTATCTTATTTATATCAAATGAATTTAAAACACTGCATTTTTTTATTTATAATTTAACTAACTCACTAATTCTCTCAAATTTCATTTTAATGCTTTTTTACTTCCTTTATTACATCTGTGACCTAGTTGTAAGTATTTCTTGTAAGCTATGATATTAAATCCATGTTGCCTAATTTTTTTTCAATTAAATTCATGTAATCCATTAAATATTATTATCTTTTTAAATTATAATTTTTATAGGAACTCTAATTTTCCTCGCTTTACAATATTTAAGCATGTATTTCCTATGATTAGCCCCTAACTTTAAACTTATCTATTGTTTTTTACTAATGATCTTTTATAATCTACTCTCGTTTATTTTGAATAAAATCAGTTTATTTTGTTAATTCGTTTTCCAGCTTTACCAAAGCTTTAGTTGTTTTCTTAGTAATGTACTCTTAAAGGCGTGAGTTGAAATACATAAAATCAAAATATGTGTTTAAATCAAAATTGATGTCTGCTGACTATTATTTTTTTTGTGTTAAAAATAAATATTAATAAAATGAAATTTAGTAAAAAATAATAAAATTAAATACAGGCGCATTTTTTCTATCCTCCTCAGATCTTACAAAGTCTTTTGGATATATGACTGGCAAAAAATCATCCTCTGTTAAATCTTTTCTAAGAAAACCACTTTTACTAAAAATAACTTAAGAAATTTTAGGTCGATCAGCCCCCAAATGATTTAATTTATGTTTAGGAATCTCCATATTATCATGAGTTTTTAAATAATCTTAAATGTTTAATAAAATTTTTCTTATAAATAATTTAATATTGTCTTTTGAAAAGGTTTTTTTGCTTAGTTCTTAAATCTTTGTAAGCTATTAATGAGGTTTTACAAATTTTTCTTTTCCATTCTCATCAAACTACACTCTTTTTTAATCTGTTAAACTTCTCCTGTTTCTCTTTGTCAATGCATTTGTTTGTGGTTAAATCTAAAAATAAAGAAATTCTTTAGAATGGGAGTAATTAAAGTTAATTTTTTCAATACCTTTTTAGGTTCAGATGTAGATTCATCTTTCAGTGTACTTAATAATTTACTTATAGAATTTTCAACTATATTATTTTTTTAACGATTTTAAGTAACCTGGTTAAGATACATATAAAATTCATTTTCAGGAAAACAATCAGTTTTCTTTTTATGTGGCTTAATCCCTTACTCACTGACAGCTCTTCTAACTCTTTTAGTAGCTTTTAGAGTAGCTTCAGTGTTTAAAATTGACTTATTTTATGATTCACTTTATTCTGTTAATATTCTTGGTTGAGTAGGAAGTATTGATTAATCAAAATCTGATTAGCTGTGAAGTATATTATTTAATGATTATATATTATAATTTGAAGCCAAATTGTATGGCTTATAATTATCTTTTGCATAAATATCAATTATTTTTTCAGCCTCTAAGTAATTCTTACTTTAAAACTACCTCTAAGTCAATCTTGTTTTGCTTAATGGAGGAGTGTTAAATCTCTTTTTTAAAAAAGGAAGTTAAACTTCTGTTTAAGGCTATTAATCTATCTATTACCTACAATTAAAGTCTATTGATTATTTTTCTTTAGCATCATTACATATCTAATTTCCAAAAACATTATAAGTATTTTAATCTGAGCCTGCTTATTACTTTTAATCTTAACTTTCTATAAAAGCATTAAAATCAATAGGAGGTGCAAAGTTGTTGCTTTCTTTATTAAATTACTTTCTAATTATATGCTATGTTAAATTTCTTTTTTATTGTTCTAATTAATCAACAATCTTTTCATTTTATTTTTTAATATCCCTTTCAATCTCAGACTATCTTCTATATTTTATCATAGTTTTTCCACCTAGAGCGCATTCAGATTTATAGGAAATGCTATCATGAAGAATAAAATTAGGTCTTATTTTACTTTTGGAAAGGTGGAATTTATTTATGTCTTTTAAAATTGGAATTTTACTCTTCATAATATCTGTTTAAGCTTATTACATTTTTATACTACTGAAGAATATATAAATTAAATAATTAATTTACAACAAAATCAAAAGTATTTTAAATATTATTTATTTTAATAATAATTATTTCTAAGGCTATTAATTAATGCTAGCTTGATTATTTAGACAGGTATAATCTCAATAAGCTTAAATAAATTATTATTGTTTATTGTAGAAAGAAAACATAAGAATTTTATATAAAAAAAAAAATATATAATATTATATTTTGGATTTTATTTATTGAGAATTAACATATCAAATTAATAAATGCTATTTCACCTTGTTTTTACTTTCATTATAAATATAATAAATAAATAAATTTTGAAAATGTTTGATTGTTTTTATTTAACTTATTTATGAATGCCAAATAAATTTAAAACATATTTAAAAAATAATATTGCTTTATTTGTAGAAATATAAACATGGATGTTATTTAAAATATTAAATTAAATAATTCCATTTTAATAACTTTGACTTGTTAAAACATAATTTATTTATGAAAAACAATAAATTTAATTTCTTTGAGTATAAATATAAATGATCTTTAGGTGTAAAAAACAAAACATGAATTTATTTATTTTTTTAATTATTTTAAAAGTTATTTTTTTTAGAAATTGATGATGGACAATATTTATTTATTAGAGAGTTTTAAATATATTTATTATTAAAAAATTCTTTTCTCAAAAGATTCACTTAGAAAAAAATATATTTTAAACAACTGCCCCAATTTTGTTTATTAAATGTTTTTATTATGGGGAAAACCTAAAACCAGAAGCAAGCTCAAATGCTAAATGTTCGCTATTTTATTTATAAATGTTAAATTAAAAGGAAGATTTATTCATTTACAAGGCCTTTTCAAAAAGTTCTTATTTGTCATATGGTTAAAATTTAAATCTTATTTCCTAAATTGTTTTTTCTTCCTAATAGAACTATTCAAATCTTGAAAATTAGAAAATATGATTTTCTTCATCTTTTTATTTTTACTCCTCTGTTTCCATTTAATTTTCTTTCATTTATGCTTGCTCATCAGAGAGAGGTTTTTATTCTAAATTATTCTTCTAAATTTATTCTTCATTATTATGATCTAAAATAACTGTTATTACTAAATCGCTTCCCAAATAGACGCACGCCTAATTAGTAAAAAGCTTAGTTCTTACTAAGAGTACAGAACCCATCTTAAATTTATTAGATAGCTCATAAACATCTATATTTGGTTTTATGTTTTCATGAACAATAGTTTCAGTAAAAATTTCCATAAATTAATCTGTTTCCATAATATTTACTAATTATTTTCCTAGTAAGTGAGTCATTTATGGGTATGATTGCATATTATCTCCTTCTATATTGATTAGGATATGCTCATTTTACTAAGTTACTGCAAACAAGGCACTTTAATTTATTATTGTATCATCAATCTTATGTATTAGAACTCCTTCCTACTTCTCCTCTAAGACTTTCAGAAAAGTTGTATAGTAAACTAGAAGGAATTTATGCTAGTAAAATGTAAAGTATTTATATGTTTAAATTGAATTAATTATAGATTCCAATTAAAATTACTCAGCCTTATTTTATTTTTAAAGCTGTGAAAAAATATTGCTGCTAACTTAGTTAAACTCTATTTTTTCTTCGCATTTTGGCTATTTAAAGTAAACTTTTTGCTCGATTTTAATATGAGGAAGTTTCTAATCTTCATGAACTTACAAAGAGTTTTTAGCTAAAAATATAACAGCTTAATCGCTTTAAAATACATCCTCTATTTTGTTGTTAAATGGCATATTATTAATGATATTTGCATAATGTTTTTGATATTTATTCATAGAATTAGAAATAACATTTCTAAGCTCATGAGGTTTTTCTGTTTTCAATTTAATCAACTGTTCAACAAAAGTATCTTTTTTCAAGCTATAATCATGCTTTAAATCTACTAATATAGAAACAGTAAAGGAATCATTATCTTAAGTTACCTTAAAAGCTTCAATTTATGAAAGAAAGTCTTAGAAGTTTGGAGATTCTTTGATTGAATACAATGAGGAAGATTTTGGAATATAATATTAATGAACTATCATAAGTTTAGCTTGAAACCATAAGTGCTGTAGGTACTCAACTATTATAATATTTCCTTCAAATTCAAATTATCCATAACTTTTTAACTTAGAAGTAAAACTCTACCCTAATACATTTTTTAATTCTTCGCTTAATTCTTGTAGCATTTCTCTATTTTTTTAAAATTAGATCTTGATTATTGATTAATATTTGATCAAAAATTCTTAATATATTTATCGTATTGTTCAAACCAGAATATCAATTAATTTTGATTCATTAAACTACATCTAAAAAATATTGTCATCACTTCTATATATCATGTATCAGTATTATGAAATAGAAAAGAAAACTAGAGAAAAATCTATTCTCATTTAACTCAATGAAAAGTATTTACATAAGCTAAATATTTGAAGTTGATCGTAAAAATTAAATTCAAAACAAATTAACGAATTTATCTATTTCTTGTGAAATAATTTCAAACAAAGTATAATCCTTTTGTTGCAGACAGTAAATAAAATTTTTTTATTTCTATTTAATAGCTGCTTTTACCAAATAATTTTAGTTTAATAAGCTTATTCTGATTTATTCTTAATTTTATATTTTAAATTTCACCTAGTTTATTAAATGAAAAAAAAAAATAAAAACCCTCAAATTTACTTTATTTGAAATGTAAAATAAATAATCATATTAATCTATCATAATTAATTCAATAACTTTTTGTTAATTTAGAGTTTATATTGAGTTTATAAAAATAGTTGAATTAATTCTGCTTAATCAAATATTAGAATAGCAGCATAAGTAGAAAAAGAATATCTTGGTTATATAAATAACTATTTACACCTCTATAAAATTTTGTAAAAATAATTAAACACAAAAAAGTATTATTAAAATAAATAAATATTCTTGTAAAAATATGAAAGATTTTATTTAACTTTTTAAAATTGGAGGATAAAATTTATTTTTATTAAAATACAAACATTAATTGAAAAATATAATTTTTAAAATTTTCTAATTTCAATAGTTAGATGAATATTATTTAGGTCTGACTAGACTTGTATTTTTTTTTATAAAATCGCATAAAATAGGATTTTATTCTTGCAAAATTGTAATTGTATCATTAACTCTTTATGTTGATATCATAACTTTGGCTTTAACTAAATTAAAACGGAAAACAACACTCTATCTTATATTTTCTTGACTTTATGTCATAAAATCTAATTTCATCAACTCAACTTGCTTAAATTCAGTGGTTTAGCTTATGATTAACTCAGCATTTAGATCTTTATTGATTTCAAAAGCTAATTAAAAACTATTTTAAATTTTTAGATATATTTGAATTAATATTTTAATCTGTTTAATAATAATATTAGTACTTGTGAGGATCTCTCTAACAGCTAGTAAGCATTTTAATTATAGAAGAAGACAATTAATCAAAATCGATATTCCATTTTTATTTTTTCTTCATTTTTAAGAAAGTTACATCATTAGCTCTTTATTATTTATTGAAAATAAGATTTATCTTAACTCAATAAAAAATCTAAAAGATTTAATCTAAAGTAATTAACAAATAGAAACTGTTTTACTCGAATACAAAGTTAAAAAAAAGATCAGCTTCAGTTGTAAGCTCAATTTTAATGGTATCGAGTCTTTTCTCTTTTCCAGTAGTCTAATTAAAAATTTATAGATTAATTTCTTGCTTTATTTCAGAAAAATTAGCTTTACTTTTTACATCATTTTAATTAAAATAGGCTCTACATTTGTTGTTTCATTAAATGATTCAATACCTTCTAATAATCTAAATATAAAAAATCATTTAAACTAACTTAACATTTTCAGTTTATTTTTTACTTTATAGTTATTGGGAGCTCTTCTATATAAATAATCTTGAATCCTCCATCTAATTAATAAAAATTAGTTATTTTATGCTATTTAGTAGAGGAATTTATATGTCTATCTTTGAAATATTTTTCTTGAAATATGAAATTATATTTGCTGTTTACCTAAAGATGGATCTAAACTATCAAATCTGGGATAATCTTTTTCAAAGGCTTAAAATGAAGATCTAGAAGATTAATTCATTTCTGATTATTTGGAAAATTAGGATATTTATGAACCTCTCATTAAATTAGTACTTTAAACTTTATTAATATTCTGATTTTGAAAATATCTATTCTTTGCTTTATAAATTTATGAATTTTTTTCAGTTGATTGTCAATAAATAAATAAATCTTAATTTGTGAACTGGCACTAAAAAACTTTTTATTTAAAAATTTAAAAATTATGATTGATTGATTAACTATTTAATCATAACTAACAATATTATCAAATGAGAGTACAAATTATCTATCAGCTGACTAAAAACTTTTCAAATAAAACAATCTAAAATTAAAATGTTTTTTTAAATTTTAAAACACAAAAAAATCAACAAAATATTTTAAGTTAAATAGTAAATTAATTTTTTAATAAATTTAAATCTTAATCATGATAAATTTACCTTAAATAATAAAATTAAAATTTTAACATGTGGCATGTAATTTAATATTGATTGTGAAGTAAATTTTTATTGGAGATTAAGAAAATTAGATTTAGAAAATTTAATTAGAGTAATGATTACATAAAATTAAATACTTCAACATAGAAATAATTAACTAATCAACTAATTATGAAGGAGATAGATAAATATTAATATTTTTTTCAAAGAATAAACAAATATAAATAGTTTGGATAGTTCAAAAAATAATGTGCTTAGGTGTTTGTTGAGCTTCTAAAGAAGATAAATGTATGTATTTCAGTGCATTTTTTACACTTGAGTTATTAAATTATTTTGTTTCAAACTCCAATTCTACTTTGCTTAATAAGATGCTTAATTATTTAATATTTTGTTTACTTATGAACTTACTAACTCTTTTCTAATTAATTAATCAATCAATCTTACATAACTTAATATATTATATAAAAATCATTAATAGATCGGTTTCACGACTACTACAAAGACATATTAAACAATTCTTTATAAAATAAATGCAGTAAAAGAGATTAAATATTCCTAAATTTTTCAAATGAGATTGATTGTACAACCGATAGCAGCTAATTTTTCTTTTAATTCTTCAGCTTCAGCCTTCTTACAAGCAGTCTTAAGGATGCAAGGAGTCTTTTCGACCATATCCTTAGCTTCCTTTAATCCTAAGTTAAGGATAGATCTAACTTCTTTAATAATCTTAATTTTCTAAGCAGCATCAATAGCAGATAATTCGACATCATAATTTTGTTTCTATTAAAGTTAATTTTTATAAAGTTATGCTGTGAGTTTTTAAAGTTTTTATTTATTTATTTTACCTCTTTAGGAGTTTCTTCCTTAGGCTTTTCAGCAGCAGGAGCAGCAGCAGCAGCGGCAGCAGCTTGAGGAGCACCAGATCCACCAGTAGCACCACCACCCATCATACCACCGAATAATTATGATAAACCAGCTTAACCAGCAGGCCATAACTTAGCAATAGCTTCTTGTTAAAGGAACCAGTTAGGGTTAGCAGGAGGCCAAGAACCGTTTTCTATTATAATAGAAATATTAAATAAGAAAAATTTTTTATTTTTTGTAAATATAAGCTAGTTTCAAATAATTATAAAATATATCTCCTTCTATATGTATATTATAAAAAAGATTTGCTTATTCAAATAATCTAAAATTTTTAGAAGAGTGCTTATTATTGATTAAACTTTAATAGATTAATTGATAGATTTGCAGTAAATTTACCTAACTATTTAAGAGAAGGCCAGTCAATATTAACCTTAAGAGGAGAAAGACCAGTAGTCTTAATTAAACGTTCCTTGAGAGTATGATTGAGATATCTAATTTCCATAATATTAAGTTCGATGAAAGCGTCAGCAATAAATTCAACTCTCTTTTTTTAAGCAGGAGTCAATTCAGCATCAAGAGCTTGTCTTTATCTATTAAAAAAATAAATAAATATTAATTATAGGTGTTTAAATTTGCAGAAAAGTATTATTATCCACAACTTAGCAGTTGCTCAAAAACTGTTTATCTTTTTGCAGAATAATTGACTAGGCGAGGATATATTTAAATTAAATTAATTATGAAAATAAATGATATTTGTCGGATTATTCGAATCTGTCTGTAAGAAAATGTATAATTGTCGACAAATATTATTTTAATTTTCCTAATATAAAACTCTATTATTTTTATTTTTGAAATTGTATGTATAATTAAGTACTTATCTTCAGTTTCTCTTTGAATTTTCTACCATTCTCTTTCAAATTTAAAAGCTAATTCCTAATATTGTTCATCTTTTGCAATTTAATCCTTTGTGACGATATGTTCGGAAGTGAAATTAAATAATTTTTCTTGGGGTTGCTCAGCAGAACTGGAAAATGAGCATCTAAGTGCTTAAAAGTTCTTGGCAGCTAATAATCTAAGTAAACCTCTTTATACAATCATAATTACTCTGTTAAAATTAGTATAGATCCTTCTTCCTCTACTTTATTTTGTTTGTATTAATTTGTGTTAACAAATCTTATTTAAAATAAATATTTCTTCTTAATTTTTTTGTCTTTTATTTTTCTTTTAATTATGGTCAATACCTTTCTTAATTTTTTAATATTTTAAGAGTATGTATTAATGTAGGAAATGAGTTAATGATACACTCATTCATATATACATGCAAATACTCTTTTTCGAATCTTTTTTCAAGCAAATTTTGTTTCTTAAACTATCCGTAGAATGTTCGTGAAATGCACATATATTAGAATTAGCTAACCACTAAATTAAATTGTTTTATTATTTTTAATTTAAAATTGTATGTGAAACAATCTTTTCTTAGTCTTCAGCTTAAAGAGATAATAGACTTTCAATCAAAAAACTTATTTTTAATTAAAATAATCTAATTAGGTATCAATAGTTTATTTTTTCTTTAATTAAATAACAATACAATCAAGCTTAAATTTGTAAAATAAATTCACTTTTTAATTTTAAGCCATGTATTTATTATACTATCATTTCATTCTGTCAACATAACAAACATAACAGATCAAACATTATGTTCAAATTTGATATTTGTTAAAAAATTAAATATAATTTTTTCATTTCATAAGTTTTTATGTAGTTTTTAAATAAAAAAAGCTTTTACATTAATCGTAAATTGTGCTCTAAAGCATAGTAGGCATGTAAAAGTATGTAATTTTTATAGGAAGGTAGTTAGTATTTGTAGAAAAGTAGGATAAGTTAGATTTATTGAATTTATACAATTTTAATTAAAAATACGAAGCCAAAATGTAATTTTTAATAAATAATTTTAAAATAGTTAATTCAAAATATATCTTTTAAAAAACATTTAAAAATAACAAATAAGTAAATAAATAAATAAATAATCAAAGAAAGATTTTGATTTGATACAAAAATTAACATTTTAAAATAAATAAATAAATTAATACAAATAACACTTTAAAATAATCCAAATAACATTAAATGAAATCTAAACAGAAATGAATGATTCTGTAAAAATCTTAAGGAAAATGAGAAGCGAGTAGTTGAGATATGCAGAAATAAAGAAGAAATTGATTATTGATGCCCCATAAAATACAGAGACAAGAATAAAAAAACATGAGAAATCTAAAAAGGAAAGAAGGAAAATTGATATGAAGAAATAAAAACTTGTAATAAAGAAAGAGAAATCAAACAAATCAAGGAAGAAAGAAAGAGAGAGAAATAAAAATACAAAAAGATAATTAAAAAATATTAATAATTTAATAAAGACGAAAAGTCAAAAAAGAGTTATTAAGATAATTAGAAAAAGCAAGAAGAAATGAAGAGTTTCGTCGCTGCAGGTATTATCGGTTTGTCCTTAGCTAACTCCCAAAACAAGGAAGTCTAGAATTTCATTTATAGAGATGATATTGGTGCTTTCTGGGGTATTAAGGGTTACGAAGAATTGGTTACCGAAGTTGGTACCCACAAGGGTCATAATTATTGGCCCCAATTTTCATTCTTGGGTACCTACGATTCTGGTTCAGTCAGAAGAGGTTTCCAAGTTTTTGCCAGAAATTGCGGTAACTGCCATGGTATGATTTACAAGAAGTACGATTACTTATTAGATAAGGCTTACAGATAATTAGAATTAGCTCAAATGGTTAGCGATTTTACTATTCACCCTGCCCATCAACATTTTAAACAATATTACTTCCAAGAATGGGATGAAAGAGATAGAGTTATTTGCGATCACATCTATCCTCCTTACTTCTCTTAGGATCAAGCTAAGAATGCTAACGGTGGTGTCTGGCCTACTGATTTCTCTAAGATTAAGCTTAGACCTGGTGGCATTAACTACATTTATAACATTTCTACTGGTTATCACTTCACTCCTCCTTTCGGTATAGATGTTCCCAAGGGCAAGTACTTCAATCCTTACTTCGATCACATGATTATTGGTAAGCAAATCTTTTACTATTTTCAAAGAATATTCTTAGTAGGAAGAAAAAAAATATAATTTTAGATAATAAAATCTCTCATAAACAATTCAAATGATAAGTGTAAACAGTTACATCTAAATTGAAATATAGTTAAGCAAATAAGAACTTGAATGAACTTTTTATTTTTTTACTCAAAGAATTTTGGAAAGCTTTTTAAAGAAAGATAAAATTTTTTTAGCAGAATGGCAAATTTTACAGAAATAAATAAATCAAATGAAACGAAGAGTCATGAAATAATAAAATTAAAGGTCTTGTAGAGATATTTGACACAAGTTAGTAATTGATTTTAAGCAAAAATTCAAATTTTATGTAGATAAAGTTAGAATTATTGATACAAATTTAAAACTAGATTAATACAAAAATTTTGCCAATAAAATGTAATTTGCACTAAAAATTGTAAAATAAAATTTTCTTTGAAAGGAGCTTAATCTTGAATTAACTGCATATGAACAGCTTTTTAGGTTTCTTAGTAAAATAAACGATATGCTTTGAATTTCTTTCAGCAAAATTCCAAAAATATCTTTTAGACCATAATTAAATTTTATTAAATTTCTAAAATAACAAAGATATCTAATTCACTAAAAAAGTAAATAAATAAATTTGTAAATAAACTAAAGATTTAAGAAACCAATGTTCATTCATTCAATATCTTACGAGCAATTATCCATCATAAATAGATAGAATTGGTTATTTTTTTCAAATTGCACAATTTTTAAATATTGTCTATTCAAATAATTAAAAAAAAGATATTAGCATCGAAATATAATATTTCAAATTTAAAGGTTTATTAACATATCAATTATAAAAAAAAAGGTATGCCCAGATAATTAGTTGATGGTTTGGTTGAATATGATGATGGTACCCCCGCTTCTACTCCCTAGATGGCTTATGATGTTTCTAACTTCATTAACTTCATGTAAAGAAGAGTTGGTTACAAGAGACCTGATAAGATGGTTAGATATTACATGGTCTTCACCGGTGGTTTACTTATCCTCCCCTTCAAGTATTTCAAGACAAAGGCCTACTACAGAAACCTTCTCTCCTTAAGATGGGAAATGTACGCTGTTAGAGATGGTGTTTACTACAACCATTTCAAATATGGTGGATACAACTCCAGAGCTTACTAATTCAGAGGTTATTTCTGGGCTTGATTTTTCTAATATAGCTAATAAATCATATATCAAACTTGTACTACATAAAAATTTAGCTGTATTTATTTATCTTAAAAGCTTTAAAAATGAGAAAGTGCTAGCAATATAAATACACTTCAAAGTAGCCTCAAATCTCTATAATATTAAATATATAAAATCAGCCATCTTTTTATGTAATTTATGTTAGTTGTACTAATTTTAAGTACTATTTTTTACAAAGAAAAAAGTCAATCAAACTATGAAAATTTTTATTTATGTACCAAATCATTTTTTGGCTGTATTTATATAAATCTTTAATAGGAAAATATTACTATTTATTTACTAGGAATATGTTTTCTTATTTTAATTAAGCTAAGATAGTATAAAATATTTTGATTAGAGTTATAAAATTTATTTAGTTTGTAGATTTAATTTACAAATTTCCAATAAATATTTTATATTTTTTTGAAAATGTTGTAATTTAGTAAGCATTTTTTACAAAGTGGATCAAATATTTCTAAATAAATAAATATTTATGATTTTTTTTTGTTAGACCTTTAAAAGTTTATTTGAACAAATTGAAAGAAAAGTTTTTTAATATTTTTAAAGTAAAATGTTTTTAATAATAAGTAACAATATTAAATAATAAATTATCGTTATTGTTTTTGATAATATATTGATTGCTTTTACGAAAAATTAATTAAAGTTAACATAGTCTTATCAAAAATAAAAAATTTATAATTGGTTGTTTAGTTATTTAACAAATAATTAAAATATTGATTGACAAAGTTATGAAATTAAATCTATGTTAAACTATCTAACAAACCAAGAAAAAAATGCATTCTCAGATAATTTAAAAAACCAAAGTTAAGATGTTAATAAGAGATTTTCATATGGTTTAAAAAATAATATGAATTCTGAAAACGAGAGGCAGGCGAGCTACAAGTCTTAAAAGTAATCGTAAACAACACAAGATCAAGCAAATAAAAGTAGAAGTAAAATCTTAGATGGATAAAAATTCATAGATATGTAAGGCGATGACGAAGAGCTTAACCCAAAATTTGCGCTGCTAGAAGCTGAAACAGCTTCTAATAACAATCAATCAATACTAAAAACTAGAAACGTTTCTAAAAAAAAGAGCCTTGACTCTTGGGATTAAGAAGACCCAGGTTTTACAGATGTGAGGAGTTTTGGTAATACTTTAAGCGCGTTTAAAAGTAAATAATTCTACTAAAATAATCGTCCTTTTCCTTATAGAAATCAATCTAATTTCCCATAGAAGTTTGGAAACAGATCTAATTTTCACTTTGGTGGCAACTCTAGCTCTTCTTCTAACCATTAGGGATCATCCCTTCGAAATTCAAAAGATGCTAACAATCAATTAATTGTTTCAAGCTAAAAATTTTCACCCAAATAGATGGAATTCTCTTAGAAATTTTAACAGTAAAACAAATAAAACAACTTCTATTTTACTTAAAAATTATAATACATTTAAAATTTAGTGAGGGTAGAATTATTGATGGTATTAATTAAAAGAATAATGGAGAGAGAAATATTGAAGAAGGCAATACAAGCGAAGAGGAAGAAGAAGAAAAAAATAGCTAAATGTTTAGAGTAACTGAGGAATAATTTTTAAAATGGGAAAATAAAGAAACTGCAAAAGATAATTATTAAAATTAAATTATGAAGAAATATGGTGATTCATAAATAAACTAAAATGCTTTCTATAATTTCCATCTTTCAAATTCTCCTCACCACTCCCTACAGCCTTTAGCTGAAATGAAGATATATGGAAATTCCTTTAACTCATTGAGAAAAGACTAAGATTAGACTTAATAAGAAGCAAGTCCTCAACAACAATAACAGTAGCAATAAAAATTAAAAAAAATAGACTTAAATACTAATCTCAAATTTCCAAGCTAAAATAATTAATAAATATTATTTCCAAGCAGTTTTAACATAAATCTACACATTCAAAACAACCAATAAGTTTTATAATAGTTTAACACATAACAAAGGTTAAAGTCGTTTTAGCAATATAAATATCATACAAATTATTATAAGGACACTCATTCCTAATTAGAAGAAAAT
This sequence comes from Tetrahymena malaccensis 436, assembly GCA_000231845.2. Taxonomy (NCBI): domain Eukaryota; phylum Ciliophora; class Oligohymenophorea; order Hymenostomatida; family Tetrahymenidae; genus Tetrahymena; species Tetrahymena malaccensis. The sequence continues at coordinate 18,296 of AFXY02001528.1, read as the reverse complement.
AAACATGTGGATTTATTTAACACTTAAATCACCTCTATTCAATATAATTAAATAAGCTAAGAAAACTCCAATCTTAAAAATGCAGTAGAGCCAAAAGAAATTCTAGGTGGTTTAGATTTAGATAAAGAAGATAATGAAGAAAACCAGTCAAATAGCTTTATTAATAAACCTATTCAAGTAATAAACGCACTATCTTCAAGGGTAGCGCCTATCCACAGCAAAAAAATATATAATCAAGAAGAATTTGAAGGTGAAGCAGATTCTATAATTAATGGCAGAGTATTAGATTTAAATTTCAATCCCCAGATTAAGTCAAAATCTCTTTCACCTCTGAGATTCCCAAGACATAGAGCTATCCCTCCAATTAGGCTAAGATAAAAGAAAAAAGAAAGAGAAGAGGGTTAAGCTGATATTGATGGAAATAGAAGTATCTAAAATATAGGAGAAACTGATCACCAAAATTAATAAAGCTAGATACTTTTGATAAAAAATATGTCATTGATTCAAAAGAATTTATAAAATTAAAAATAAACTAACATCCCAAGCACTAACATTCATAGCCCTGCTAATTTTTAATAAGTAGATTAGCTATTAAACATAATTTCGCCCTCTCTCTACCCTTAGTAACTAAATTTATAATAATAAAATGTATCATAAATATAAAATTAATTTTAGAGTTAGAGTTATAATTAACAGTGGTAAGGTATATCTTAAAATTAAAATATGGAATAATATTCAAAAATTTTGTTAAGTAAATAATAAGAAAATGAAAACATTTACAATAATGGTTAAAATAAATAATAAGAAATTATGCAAATTCCTAGTAAAAATGAAATTAAAGTAAATTAACTGAATATAAACAACTCATCCAGTGATAAAATGAAAGTATTTTAATTAAAATTTAATGGGAATTCGTTTGGGAAAATTCCTAGTAGCCAAGAAAATATCACATGTACACCTTAATATATTTAAAAATATGTGAAGAAGAAGTAATCTCCTTCTCCTAGATAATAGTCTCCTTGGCTTAATGCCTAAAACTAAACATAAAATAATATACCTTCTCTAATAATCAATTAAATACAATCTACAGATTAGTAAATCTTTTTGTAAAAAAAATTTAGCCAAAACTCACTCACAAGAAAAGATTCATCATAAATTTACCATTTAGATAATAATTAAAAAACTAAAAATGCTATAGATTAAAAAAATAATGTAGTGGTTTAGCCTGGATCTCCTAAGAGTGGATAAATCTTAAATTAGTACCAACAACATATTGATTTTATGGATTACATTTAAGGAAAAAGTGCTAATATTGGTTAAAAGTTAAATAACATCACCACCACAGTATTTGAAAAGACAGATGAAATAAAAAAATAAAATTATCCAAAAATAGATCAAAATACGATTTAAAACTAAAACTTAAATATATAAAATGCTTAAACAGATATTAACATAAGTAGTTAAGATAGCAAATAAAGAATTGATCCTGTAAGAAAAGTTAAAACTGCTTTTGTGCCAAATTAAGCAAATCAATAATCAAAACAATAAAATTTAAATTAAAGTTTTTAAGGAAAAATTAATAAAAGTAATTAAAAATTTCATAAATTTGGATAACAAAAAAAAATTAAAAACACAAAACACTCAGACGAAGCCAATAATAAGTAAGAATCTGCTAGCAGTAAAAATTAAGATCATAATTAGTTATTAGTTATGAATTCTTTCAAACATAAATAAAATATTTAACAAAAGCAAGAGGAATTACAAGCCAATTGATTTCTCAATTATTTAATCTTGTTTAAAAATTTTATATTGTAAAATATAAATAAATTAATTATCAAAAATAAATATATAAGTTGCTAATTATTTTTTTAAAATAAATAAATTTATTCAGTTTCTGATTACAAATAATTAATTTTTGATCTTCAATAATCACTTTTTTAGTTTTTTATTTACTATTTGTACTCATCCAGGAGTTTCTTTGAAGAATAGAGTGTAGCTTATCTTAATATTTCTTAATAATCTTTGATTTAATAGAAGTATTTAAATGTAAATAAATTATCTTTAAAATACATTATATTTTTTATTTTTTCAAGCCTTTCCTAAAATCCAGGTCTGAAAACAACAAACTTGAAAGAATTTTAGAGTGTGTAAAATGTTGTGCTTAAAAATATTTTATTTTTGAGATCAATTAATATTGTTTTTTTATAAAAAGAATTTTCTAAGAAAAGCTGAATTGGCTTAAGAAAATGAATTGATTGTCTTGAATTATTTCTAGACAATAAAAAGCTCTGATTTAAATCAAATTATTTTATTGAGTGTGATGATATTTCATCTCTGCTTTCTTCATCATAACAATAACTTGAATTTTATCTCTAAAAATTATCTGTTTTTAGAGGTGACTTAACAGGAAATAAATTAAATGAAAAAGTTCTCTTTCTTTCGCTAACAGATGAACAGTCGCCGCCAGCAAAATTATCGTTTGTTATTTTCTTAGGAGTTTCGATTATTGAGGTTTTATCCATTATAGACAGCCCGTTAATGATGAGATTGCTTTACTATTTTGGCTTCTTTATTTTTTTCTTTTCGATTAAGTCAAGAAAATTTTACTTTTTAATTTTGTAAAGAATAAAATAGCAAAGTTGTTTGAGTTCTGAATAGTTCATTCTAGAATTTTAGTAATTACTTTAAGATTTATAAAATCCATCAGCTATGAACACATTAATTATTTCTCTTAAATTTATAGTGATTTACTAAGATTTTTTTTCGTTTATCTAAAAATTGTTAATTTATAAGTTAAAGTCAGTTGTTGCGTTGTAAGGTATAAACTCAACAGGAAGAAAATAAAAATCAAGCAACTGCTATCTCAGTAAGCTAAATCTATATTAAAAAAATTGATTAACACTAATAATATTAATTAGTAAAAAATTTACGTAGGAGACATATGCTAGATATTAGTATTATTTTCTTGATACTATCTTCTTAACTTAACTGATTAAGGTTTCTAAATAGACTATAACAAAAAATTACTTAAATTAAAGCTAACCAGATAGATAAAAATTTACCTATATTAAATTAATACTAATGTCAATCTAAATATCTTGTTTACCGTCTACGTTTAAATTTTCATAATGCAGCAGTTCTTAGACTTGAAAACTAAAGTCTCCAATCATTATCATGATGTCTTTCTTTAAATCATTAGGTAAAAAATAAATATCCTCAATAATATTATCCCATATTTGCATCTCAACAAAGCGTGTCATGTGAGAAAGCTAAACATTTTCTATTCTTTACTGAAATCCTTAGTCAAGACTTTGAGTTATTTAATTAAATACTTGCAACCTCTCACTTTTAATCATACTTTCTGATTTAAAATAGTTTATAAGATTTTATGGCCTGAATCTTAAGATTTAAAGATTATCCCATATAATATCAGCTAGATTTTTTCTTCGCTATATTCTGTTATTGTTTGGATTTATATTAATTAATTTTTTTATCTAATTTAAATTAATAATTACTCTCGTACTTAACTAGGTATGATACATGTTTTTTTATATTGAGTTCTTTTGAATTACTATCTTTTATTACCTTCAATTACATTTTTAGCTTATGAAGAGAAGCTCTCAAAATCTTCGAAATCTACCTTCTTAAATTTATTTTGAGGTCTCTACACAGAATTGCTAAAGTTGCTTAATCGTAGCTCATCATATATTTTTTTCTTAATTATTGACTTTGGAGTTCCAATATTAAAAAAGGGGACTTTATGATCATTTTTTTTCTAGATCTCGCTATTTATTTTTTACCATTTAAATATTGACATTTATTCCTTTTAATTTGCTATTTAAAAAAAATATTAAAAAATAAAAAATTTAAAAAAAAATATTTATTTTACTTTCATTTTCAAATATTTATTGTAGCTAGTCTTTTGTTGTTGATTAGATTCTTTGAGCGAAATACAGATATGAAGAGAATGGAGGAATTTAAGTATTATTGTGAAAAAACAGTAGCTTTTGCTAAATCCATTAATTTATAATCTAAGCATTAATTTATTTTAAATTTTCCATATCAAATTGAACTTAAATGGTCCTGCATGTTTTTGGTATGTAAATCTGTATCACAAAAACATTTTTTAAAACATCTTTAAAAACAGTAATTAATGCATATTCTCTATTAAAAAATTTTTATACTCTTTGTAAAATAATTCTTCTTGGCTCAATTATTTCATGCATCAGCTTTTTTCTAAAAACAGAGTCGTTTAGCTCATATTCATGCTTTAAAACTTTATTTTTGGTATATTTAAGTTACTTTATAAAAACTCTCCATTTCTTATTTTCTAATCTGAGAATGTTTTCTTACTCTTAAAGTGTTAACAATGAGTTTCTGTGTTCTTGTTAATTATACAAACTATGTGAATTTTAATTATTGTTTATAAGACTAGAACTTCTGTAAGCCTTTGGCATTAAATCTTCATCTTGATAAGGATTAAATCGGCTTAACTTGAGCACAACTTTTTTGCCACTAGCAGAATGAATAGTTTATACCCTATCAGAAGAAAGAGCTAGTACAGAACCTAAAAGAGTTTTTATTTTAACTATTTGTTAACTTACTAATTTAACCAGCCTTTGAAGCATGCTTTCTTTGAAAAAATCTTTTTGAAAATGTTTAAATATAATGATATCCATTTCTCTTAAGTCAGCTAAAGATAATATTAGCCTATATGCTTTGTATCTCTAGTTGGTTGGCATTATGTGCAAGACTAATAAAGTGGAAAACTAAAATGAAACATGTTTATTGTCCATATTTTACTGGTTTTGAGTTGCAGACACAGAAAGCAACTGATGTGAAGAACTTAAGCTACTTTCGTCATCTTTAAAGTTATCATTTAACTTATTTTAAGTCAAGTTATCTTATGTTTTGATTTATAACATTGAAGCATTTACAAAACATTTACCAAGCTACTTAAAATTTAATGTATAACTGCGAGTTATGTTGTGGTAGAAGTTATTTATTTGCTTTGAATCTACTATTAAATGATATTGCACTGAAATTGGACAATCAATGCGGAGTTTTTTTTCTCTTTAAGTCTGATTTATATTTTTTAAATATTTTTCAATCTTTAAATATCTGTTTGTATCTGGTTTTAACAAGAAAAGCTCCTAAATTAAACTAGTTTGTAGCTATTTTACAATAGAGTTTTCCATTAAAAATCCTTCGAGATTCATTTCAATAATATTGAGCAAGAGCTTAATTTATTTTTTTTCTTTAATAATAATAAAATACCTTTGTTTTTTTTCATAATCATACAAAAAGCAATAAATTTAATCATTTTATTTTGAAGAGCTTAGGTTACTAATGCTAAAATTAAAATAATCATGTTCACTTAAACAAATACTTTAGTCTCTGTACTTATTAATTAGTGAATGAAAGCTCCTATTGTTAACTATCTAAAATTAGAAATTAATTCCTCTGAATTAATTTTTTATTGTGAATACTTAGCCTCTTTCTTTCAAATAATTGTTGAGTCTTTCAGTTAATTTTTTATTATCTTTGTTGGTTTTAGCTGGAATTTAAAAAAAATGAATATTTTAAAAATGAAGGAAAAAAAAAAATTACTTAAGGACTTCGTGTAATTATATTAATACTTGGATTCTATTTCAAATTAAACTTCTTTAGGAAGAGACTAGCTCATCAATTTATTAAAAACAATTTTTTTTTAATCCTCATCATCTGAATCGTTTTGCAATTTATCTATAATTACATCAAAGTCATTTTTTATCTGGTAATCTTTGTTATAGACATCTACTTCATTGTAATCCATAGACTGTTCTCTTTTTTGAATGTAAAACTTTTCATAAATGTCATCAAAATTTTTATCAAAAATATTTTAATTGTTATTCAGAAACTAAATTGTTTAAATCTTAGATTATTCAGTATCCATAAAAAAACAATCAGAAACTGCGCCATAAGATAACATTTATCCTTCATCAATTTCTAGATTTCTTAAGTAAGAATTTCTTCTAATCATCTGATTGATAGACTCTTTTAAATATAATTCCTGATCATAATATGTAAACTTAGAATTTTTTGTTGATTGTTTTCCATACTAGTAATTAGTAATTATTTCTAAACTCATAGCACAAATTTGAATTAGATTTATCTTCCAAAACTTAGATATGCTTCCTCTGAATAAGAAGCTATTATATTAAAATATTTTTATTATTTAATCTAATTTAAATATGATTAAATTTTTACCTTTTGATCTCTTATTAAATTTAGTGTTCTGAAAAGAAAAAAAGGAGCTTATCTTAAGATATTTCTATAGGCTTGACTCTGCTATTCATATCCATGTTTCTTGCCATCACATAAATAGAAAATGGAATTTTTTTGTCAGAAAGATACTTTTAAAATAAATCATATTTAAATACCAAGTTTGCAGACAGTAAAAAGTAAGATTTATTTTTTTTCAAAAACATATTAAAAATATGATGAGGCTTACTTTGTAGATAAGAAAAATATTTATCAAAATTAATTTAATTTTATTTTAAAAAGGTTATTTTATCTTAAACTAAATTTTTAATTGATCCTCTCAACCCTATTTCAAGTAAATTAGATTTTTATTAAGAAACTAAATATTTATTTATTTAATCATATTTTATTTAAGCATCATTAGACTCGTAGCTCTCATTAAAGTAAATGTTATACCTTTTTTTAATATTCTCTTATATATCATTTAAAAGAAGCATATAAATTAATTACCTTTTTATTTAACCTAGCATACTGTTGTAATACTTGATCACTGGTTAATCATAAGGCAGGTCTTAAAATATAACAGTCTTTCCATTTATTTTAGAGATAACTCTCCCCTTAATTATTCCGAACTATTATAATAGATATGATAACTTACCAATGTATTCTATATCTTGAAGCTCAAATATTTTTTTCTATTTATTTGCTTGAAAGTTTAAAAATTTTAAATTATTTTATGTTTCATATATTTTATAAGTAATATCATCGTAAACATATTCAATGTTTTCCTCATCTACTTCATCCTTAAAAAATATCATATTTTAACTTGAATCATAGACTTATGAGGCTTTATCTGATGAAATAGATGAACTTTTTTATCTTCTTATATTTAAATATTAATCATTTTCAATGTTAAAGTTTTTTTCCTTTTCATAATAAATTTAATTTTTTTTAAATAACTTGATTAAAAACATTTAATGATATAAAATTACTGTTTAGAGGCTATCAAAAAACATCCAAAAGGCAGATGGCCACAAAGTTGAGCAAAAATTATTGTTGCCAGGGAGTATATTCAGTAGGTTTTAACTAAGTTTAAATGTATATTTTAAAATTTAGTCATCGATTTTAATTTAAAATTAAAATTCATTTGGATTTTCTTAATTTTCTTCTTTTTGTTCAGTTTGTATCCTGCTTCTTTTGTCGAGAAAATAGTTACTTATTTTTGCTGTAGAAGTTACTTGCTTATGAACATAATAAATTTTCCACAAATGAAGCCTATTGCTTATAAAAGAAGAAAATTTCAAACTAGGATAAAACCCTATCAGCTTATTGATTGGTTCTCCTTACTCATTCATACCGCTTGAAGCCTGAGCTGCTTTTTCTTTAAATTATTTTAGCTTAAGTATTCGAATAATTTATAAGCTTTCCTTTTAACTCAGTATTTAGGAATCATCATCCTATACACTCTTTACTGAGTCTTAATTCTTAAGAGATTATGTTAAATTCTATGGTTTCAAAATATTATTTTGAAGAAAGCTATTTCTAAAGAAATTTTTTATCAACAAAGGTTTGTCTTTTGAGGTTTTTTTATTTTTATTATTCTCTTTTAATTTTTATTCTGACTCATTTTTTAGCCTCAAAGTTTGCCTTACCCTTTTAATAACTCTAAAAATAAAAACAAATAAATTTAAAATCAAAAGTATTCTCACTAGATTTACTTTTTAAAAAATTTATTAAGGATAAATATCAGCTTAAAGCATTCCGTAATGTTATATAACTTTTTTTACACTGTATTTATTTGTTGATTAAAAAAGCTTGGAAACTTTTTTTAATTTTATTCAGCCCATTGAGGTATTTTAAAGGATCTAGATATTTTCTTAAGAACAGAGGAAAAATCTTAAGGATTATTGTGAAAAGATGGTCTTTTTTGCATATTTGCAGCATTATTTTGAGGGATAGCTAAAAACTGGCTTTTTAACTTACTTTAACTTGAAAAGGCAGTAAAATCTTTGATTGTTTGAGATTACTTAATATTTGATATTTTTTTACTTGAATTATCTAGTGGTTTATGATCTTGGAGTTAGAATTATAAATTTTGTTCTTATTTCTTGGAAGACCCTTGCTAAAATTACTCCAATCTTATTTTATAGTTTGAATCTTCAACCTTAATTATTTTGATTAAAAATTATTATTGGCATTTTTTATAAAAAAATTTATTAATTAAATTACTTTCAGTTAAGATCTTTTTTGAGCTTCTATTCTAATAGGACTCGCCTAGTTAGATTATTTTGATATACTTTAAGATTAGTTTCTAGGAGTTTATGCATTAGACAGTGTTGATAAATTCATTTTATACAATTTTTCAAAAGAATTTTCTAATTTTTGTTATTAAGCAAATTATGACTTTTAATTAGAGTTTATTTTAATATAGTCTTAAAATGATTAATGAGCTTAAGTATCCTTTTCAATCGGTGATTTAGAGTCTTAAGCTTGTGATTTAGAGCTTGCACTCAAAGATGTTTGCTTTTCTTGAATCTCTGATAAGTTTTGTTTTGAATTTAAATCGGTCTTTTCTTCATTTTACATCAAAATAGATGAGTCAATATCTTAAACTAAAGGGATTATTATTTTTGGAACTGGTAAAGCAGAGTTTTCTTTTTAAAGAATCTTTTCAACAAAATTAGATTATTCTTAAATCCTATTAGCTATTCTTTTAAAAATCCAATTGCTTCTATTCTATAATTACAGCTAAGATTCATTTAAAGACATATTTTCAAACTTATTTTCAGTTACATCATTAAATTCTATTCTGAAAGGTAGATCATTATTAGTTTTACTAAATCTTTTACTCAAAAAAGAGGTTCTTTTTTAAGAATTTATTTAAAAGTTTTAGTGTATTGATTTACTGTTAGTATTTAATTTTAATTTTAATCTATCAAAATCTTAATTATCTTGATTTATGTCAACCGATAAGTAATTTTAATTCAAATTTTAAGAGTCTTATTGATCTCCTTATTTTTTCTTAAAGGAAATTTAAGAATAAGCTTATAAAATCTTCTTTTTATTTTAGTTGGGCTTATCCTGCTGTTACTAAGATGCTCTTTAATAATAACTATCAAAAGTCTTTTTGGTTTGGTTAGAACAATTTTAATTATTGATACTACTATTTTGTTATTTAATTTTGGAATTTTCTTAATTATTATATATTGAATCTGCTTTCTTGATTTGAGAATTAATGATGGCAATGCTATATTTAGATTACTGTTAGCTAGTTGGTTCCTCTTGATTGTTAATAAATTTAGATGATCTATTTTCTTTTATAGAAGGCTGTATATTCTTTAGGCTAAAAATTTCATTATCATTTTCTGTACTTAAGCCTTAAGAGTTAGAATTTTGAAAAGCTAAGTTTTTTTACTTATTTTTTATTTGCTTTTAAGATAGGTAAGGTTCTGATTACTCTTCAGATAAATCAGATACCAAATTTTTATTTAATATTATAGAAATAACCTTATTTTATGGAATAATTGATTGAGGACTTTAAATAGTTTCATCCTAAATATTTTAAACTTATTATGCTTGTTTTAAAAAATTTTTCTCATTTTAATCGCATTTAATTTTATTTAAAATATTTCTTATCTATGGCTTTTCCTTTAAATATTTTTGAATTTATTTAGATATGATTTATTATGCTTAAATGCTGATAGTTTGATTGTCCTTTTATATATTTTATTCTATATTACTTACTTATGATGCTATAACATTATTTATATCCGTCTAACTATCTTTTAAATTTTCTATCAATTTAATCATGTTTTAACAATTGTTGTAATAATTATTTTTATCACAATTATCAATTTAGTTTGTGTTGCATTAAGAAATTATATTTAAACTGGTTTTCATCTCTCTATTACTTTACTCTTCACTAGATTAACCAAACTAATTAGATGGAGTTTTTATAGTATCTGAACTTGTATAAACCAAGTTAGATTAATTTTTTATCTAATCTTACATGTTTAATAATTATCCCTAAATAGAAGTGCATAACAGCTTTTCTTTTCTTGGAGTCAATGAGCTACTTCTATAATCCTTATCAAATTTTAAAAAAGGAGATACTTTTATTTGAGATTGACCTTATAGAGAGCTACTTAAAGACTAAGTTAAGAGCATATCTTGAAATAAAATGCTTTTTCTATTTGATTAAGTTTATTTTTTTCCATTTGAAAGAAAACTAGTTTTTCTTTATGAAATAGTTGTATTATTTGTTTTTGAAAAAAAATAATTATTTTGCTTGCCTGGTTATTGATTATTTTTAACATTATCATTACTAATTTATGTTCTATTGTTTTAAAATGATGGAGACTAGCTTTATTCTCTTGCAGATTACATATTTCTTAAATTTGGAGAATTCATTTATGTTTAACATATTCTTTATGATTTTATAGAAAATCTGGTTTCTTATTTATTTTATTATTCTCCTTAAAAGTTTTCCCCAAAGTAATCAAGTAAAATATTATTCTACTGTTTATTAATATCTGTTTCTTGGTTGATATCTCTTAGCTAATAAGCATTAAAATTAGACTTATATGTAAAATTATATGATTCTAAAATAGATGCTTACTTGTTAAATTAGTAGCCAGACTATGATAAATATGTTAATGGAGAAGACAAATAAGTCTAATGTGGGGATCTATATTTTTTTTTGGTTTGGGATGAAATAATAGTGCTTTTTCTTGTTCTTAAGCTTTAAGTGTCAGTATTATTATCATTATCTTATTAAGCTGAATTTTATTTTTTTAATTCGCTAATCGAATTCTTTAAATTTTTAAGTTAAGAGTCTAATTTATATTCCTAAATACTAGACTAATTCATTTTCTCTTAATTATGACCCTTTTGTTAACTATCTAATCTACTGAGTTATACACAAAAATATTCATTTTCATTTATCAATTAATTAAAATTAGAATTTTAATTTTAAGCTTTGACTTAAATTTGTTATAAGCTACTTTAAAAAGTTTTCTTAGGAGATAATTAAAATAAGGCTGACTATTTTCTTTTTATAGGAGAAGCTGATATAAAAAAAGGAGAAGTATCATGTTCTTGATTGTTCTAAAATGATTGTTATTTATTTAATTCTTGCAAATTAATTTTAATGGATGTTTAGTTTTTATTATTTCTATCTAAAGCTGAAGAAAGCCTTCTCTCTTAAAGTCTTTAATAAATATTTTATGTTTTGGAATTATTTTTATGAGACTTATTTTAAGTTTAAAAGATTTATTTTTAGTATTAATTTAAAACAGGAGATTCATCTATAGATAAAGTTTCTTAGACTCTATATTCCTCTTCATTTAATTTAAGTTATTATTAATATAGTTGTTGTTCTAGTTTAGCTTTAATTAATTAGCTATCTTCACTCAATCCTTTGTCCTCTTCCCTTTAATTCTATTACTAATATTACAATTATTGTTTTTTTTGTTTATAAACTGAATTTTCTAAGTTTTATTAATCTTCCTTTATTTGAAAAAGTGAGTTTTCATTAAAATAAAAATCCTCGAATCTATTTTTTTATTCCTAATTATCATTTTCTTTGGAAAAAATAATAAATAATTAAATAATTTTAAAGATTTATTCAAATATTGTTTTAAGCTTTTAAAAAATAATTTTTTAATTTTACTTTGATTGTTTAGTAAAATATTTTTTTATCTGGAAGAAGTAGGTGTTTTCATGTTTTCTTTCTTTTGGAATTTGCTTTATTTATTAGGTATTAGTTTGTAATCTTGAAAATTATCGTATCCACTTTATGTCAAACTCAAGCTTTTATTCTCTTCGACCTTTAATGACTCACCCATATTTTATAAAACTAATTCTTGTAAATTTTATAATTATTTCTAATTTAGCTTTTCTTCAGAGTTGATAATTTCTTATTATATTTATTCAACTTTTGTTAGAAAGCTTTTTAAATTTTTAATTTCATTTAAGTTTCGATTTCCTTTTGCTATTTAAATATCTACTTAATTATTATTAGAAATTATTTACTGCTCTTCATTTTCAAAATTTATGAGTTAATTATTCCAAAATTCTTTAGTATCTTATATAAATTATAAAAAGTTTTAAACTTTCATTTAATGTTAACTGTCCTTACAGTCTGAACATTACTTTATACTTCTTTTCATTAAATTTATCAACAAGAATTGAAATTCTTGCTTTTATTTATTACTCAAATTATCTAAACCTTAACATTTTTACACAAGCTAAATGGATAAATTTAAAATTTATGAGTAATTGAAGCTTTTATTGATGAAGCAAAACAGACAAACTGAAGTTATAAGCCTAGAACAATGAACCAGATTAATTTTTTAAATGATATTTGAAGAAACATCCTCTTAATCTACTATATTTGATATATAAATAACTTCTTCTACAGATTATTGGTCTACTATCAAAAACTAATCCTAGTTTAATACCTGCTAGATTTTAGAAATAAGAAAGTTTATAGCCAATAAAATCGCTTTACTTCTAACTAATGATGTTTTTCCATTTATTTTATCTTTAACCATAGCATATACTTCATTAATTTTAATATTGTTGATACCATATTTAATAGCAAATAAAAATAAATTGCTAATTATTTCTACTTACATGGCTCTATCCTACAAATAAAAAAATAAAAAATGAAATCATCAACACATTATTTAAATATATTTGTATTTACATTTTTATTGTATTAAACACCCTATTTACTTTTGAGTTAATCGATCTTCTGCTTCCATGCTAATTCATCATTTATTAAAGTTTTTTGTATTCCTAAAAATTCTACTAGCTCTTCAAAATTTATAAATAGAAGTCTTTTTAGTAATCTCATTTATATTTTAAAACCTTATATTTGATAATTTTCTTATTATTATTCATGAAATTATTTTCCTTCATTAGCCAGTGATTTCATTTTTACTTACTTGAATTTTATAAATTAAAATGAGTTTGTTTGTCTTTATGATATTGAAAAAACAAAGATTTAATATAATTATATTCAATTAATGATTGTAAATAGTCTAATTAAGTAAATTTTTAAATATTAAGATAATAATGTTATTTTAGTTAGATATGAAGCGTTTATCTACTATTTTTGATAAAAAACTATTTAATTAATAAATTTACAAAACAGCTAAATAAAAATTGAATTTTAAAAGTCTTAGCAAATGACTTACTAAAATAGTGTTAGCTTTTGTTTCTATTTGATATTTGCGCAATTCTAAATTATTTAGAAACATCATTGTTTATATTATTTAATTTTTTGAGCTAAAAAAATTAATAAAAGATTTGAATATTTAGCTAAAAAAGTTTAAAATCAAGAATAAATGGACGTTTAGGAGAATTTAAGTTAAAACTAGCAAGTTAATTATTTCAAGGGTAAATTAGAGGATTTAAAGTAGTTTAAGAAATAACTTGAAGAAGCTTATAATGATAAAAGTACAACTTATCTATAAAAAAACGATAAATTCTTTGCAATTATGTATGCTAAACATATTTAATTTTTATAAATTGTGATTTATTTTTTAAAAAATTAGAAATGACTACAAATAGCAACTTGAGGATATATAAAAAATAATAGATGAGGATATAGTTAATGTGAATGCACCAAATATACCTGAAGAGCTAATTAAGTGATTATTTTTATTTTCTTAAAATAAACATTCAATATTTAATAATTAATAGACGCGTAGACTAAGATTAAAGTGTTAAAGAATATATGCAGGAAAGAAAAGAGTTGGTTAAGAAAAGTATAGATGGATAAAAAGAAAAACTTGAATATATAAAAAATTTTACTAATGAGTTTGAGAAGAATTTAAAAGACTAAAAAGTTCTCCCTGATTCTTGAAAAATAGCGAAAAATAAAAGATATTTCAAAATAATTTTATGTATATACAGACAGCATTAATCTATAATGTTAAAATACGTTTATAATTTTTATAAAATAAAATAATTTAATTTTTCATTAACTATTTCTTAATAAAGTGTTAAAATAAATAAATAATCAATCATTTTTTTCATATTAAATAAAATATATTTATTTATTTTCTAAATAAAATGCTCATTTCTTATCAAGTAATTTAATTACCATTTGTTTCATACATTTATTATATTTTCAAAATATAAATATTTTAATTCAATGTTTTTAACCTTGATAATTATTTGAATCAATTAAATTCATATAATATCTGAAATAAAAAAATAATTTATCTTTTTAGACTTCTATAGATTTAATTTTAATTTTAAAGATAATTTGCCATCTAGAAAAGTGATTGAAGTTTTAATTTGAAATTAATTGTTAAAGTTAAATAATTTAATTTATCTTATGAAATATATATTTATCTATTTTGATTTTTGTAAAATAAAATATTTGATTTTTTTAAAATTACAATTTGTCTTTCAAAATATATCAAAAATATATTATCACACATTTTGAAGAGATTCATAAAAAAATAGAAAACTGAAATTTTAATTTTTTAACTGATAGAAAAAGAGAAATTTTAAAGTTATGTATTTGTATGTTCATTAAAATATTTATAAATTTTTAATAGACTATGTTTTTTATTGAAAGGAAGGATATTTTGTAATATTTATTTACAGCCATTTCATTTAATTATAATTAAAAACCAATACTAATAACATTTGATTGTATTAAAAGCTAGATCTTGCTTGTAAACTAATTTGATTGGCTTTGAATTTTTGCAATTTTAGTTTATGTATAAATTCCAATTAAAGAAAGTAATTCTATGATCCACATTTTTATGAATTACATTTAATTAAATATATATTATTAGAAAAATAAATCTTACTAAATTTTTATAAAATTTGCAAAAATAAATAAATAAAAATTAATAAATGAGAAGAAATTATATTATCAATAAAGCGCAGACACAAATAAGATACAGATAGTATCATGAAGAGAAAATGTAGTTGAATAATGCAGGAGATTACACAAATCCTTTTGCTAAACCTGAAGATGTTAATTTAAACGACACAAGTAGTACTTATTACACAAATAAGCGAAGTATATCAAATAGGCCATTTAATAGCTCAACTAGATCTAATTCACATAATTAAAAAAGAATTGAACATAAACTACATCACAGTCCAGATGTGGCTAATTTTTTCCCTCAAAATTATTCTGCATAAAAAAAATTGTATGCTTAAGGCTTTTAGCAAAATTAATAAATGGAATCCAATGGAGAATATCTTTAGTACTATGTGCTTGAAAAGTAAGATGATGATACCAATTAGAAATATGGATCTGACTAAATTACTACTGAATCTTTCTAAACACCGTAAAAAACTAAAGAACCTAACTATTAGTATTATCCTGATAGTTATTAAAAATCTATTTCTCCACCTAAACATTCTTAATATGAGAAAGTATACTAAGAACATTTCTCAGGATAATCAAAAAATTAAGCAAACGATATGTACTAAGAATAGTACTAAGAATAATAAAATTCTAAATAGCATTATTTAGAGCCTGCTTAAGAAGTTCCAACTATTTAGGAAGAGTCAAATGATTTTATTGATTAAACTAAGATCAACGAAGCCTATTTTTCTATCAATGAAAGCCATATTCATTACTCTGATTAAGAAACTTAACAAATTGAAGGATCACCTAAGAATTAAAAAAGAAAGTTTGTCTAATCAAAATTGGCTTAAGCTCGTAAGAGGGCCATATCTGAAGATAGAAATTTCATAGACAATTCTTATAGGTATACTTCGAGCAATAATTCCTCTTTAAATAACTCTTCTTGGATATTTTACAATAACAAAGCAAGATAAATAAAACAATCTAATGCAGAACAAGCCATATTTGGTGAAACCATAAAATCTAGAGATAACTTTAATACATCGTTTAATCCCTAAGAAAATGATACCAATTATTAAAACGAAAAATACAATCCAAATGTTATTAGATAGTATTTTTAATTAAACAAACAATTCTAATAAATGTTAAATGATGTTAAACTTCAAGGAAGTAGGTACTATTAGACACAAATAAGATAAAAACCTAGATGCAAAGCTAATTTTGATTCACAAAATAAAAACTAAATTAAATACTTAAATTAACTAAGTTTACCTAAATATTTAAACGAAATAAATCAACCAAAATAATTTTATTATAGAAAATGTGAGTGTGGAGCATAAGATCAAACGGAATCCATTCGAAATTTATATAAAAAAGAAGGTAGATGCAGTAATTCGTTTTATTAAAATTCAACAATAAATTTTGGCTCAAATTGATTTAATATCGTTTTTTGTATTTATTTCATTGAAAATTATTTCTAATCTAAATGTTTAAATCATTTTAATATTTTTTGAAGTTTTGTTTCAGTTGAATTCCAAAATTAAAAAAAAATTTTAATTTATTTTATATGATTTTCATTTGATTTAATTTAATTGCTTGGTGTTTGCTTTAATCAAATATTTAAAATTTAATTAATATAAAATTTTAAGACATTTTATTTATTTTAAAAACAAAATAAAAAATAAATTTTACTATAAAATCGTAGAACTTTGTAAATTTTATGGCATATGTATGCGTTCATTTTAATTAATACTTCGTACTCAATAATCATTATATTTTATAAGGATCAAATTAATTTTGGATTTTTTGTATTTATTTGAATAATAATTTTTGAAGGAATTACTGATGAATTGATGAATTAAGATTTTTGATATCTAAACTATCAAGTAACTAATTAAAAAATATTATTTGGAGGCGTAAAATAAAAATAATTTATTTATGGATTATTATTCTCTTTACTAATCTACTATATTTGATTCAAGCTCTTATGACAAAGTAGATATCTGCACAAAACATTAAGATACAATAACAGGGATTATATAAATTTATAAATTCATTGTAACTAGTAGCTACGATAAATCTATTAAATTTTGGGATATCTAAAAATAAGTATGTCATAAAAAGATAAGCAGAGCACATAATAAAAAAATTGAGTGTTTGTTAAAACTAAGTAATTCTAGTTTTATGAGTTATTAGTAGGATTTTTTATTTTTCTGGAGTTGTAGACAGATGAAACTAGTTAAAAAAATATGTATTGTTGATTTAGAATACAACCCTTAATATGAAATATGTACAAAATTTAATTAATATATTTTAATTAATACAGTCCATTAGGATTAAGTATTCTGTGTTGATACTCTAAATGGTACCTCTCAAAATGAGCAGTTTGAGAATTTCCCTAATAGGATCTCATCATTTATCTCATTAGATGAAAACTTTTTTGCTGTTGGTTATAATAAAATTATTATTTATGAATTTAATACTAAGCTTGCTAAATAAAATATAGAATATACTAAAAAGGGATATGATGAATTAAGTCTTATTAAATTAAATAAAGAGCTTATAGTAGCAGGTAGTATGCATGGATATATATTTATAGCTAATTGGAAATAAGGCACAATATTAAGCAACTTATATAATAATGGACCGTTAGTAAAGCAATTGCTTCTGATTAAAAATAAAGAGTAGAAATTATAATACATACTATCTATCAATAGAGATAGATCACTTCAAATTTGGGATTTAAAATCAAAAAAATAGATACAAACATATTTCATGGATAGATAACCTCATATATTTCATATTTATAACAATTCTAAAATTCTATCTGCTGATAAAATTAGAGAAGAAGTCTAAATAAGATAATTGAAATTCTCAGTTTGAAATTTTATTCTATTTAAGAATAAAAATTTTAAATTAAAAAAAAATATTTCATAGCAAATTTTAATAAACAAAAAATTAATTAAAATAAATATACTGTTTTATTATAAGTTTTTAAAAATAGATATTAGAATTTATTTTGTATTACTCAACCAATTAAATTATTTATTTATTTATTTATTTATTTATTTATTTACTTATTCAGCTAACCAGTTCAATATTATTCTTTATTTATACTTAACTATATATCCTTTTCTTTTTCTAAAATAGTAATAAAATAAATAAATAAGAAATTTGGGGTTGGGGTTGGGGTTGGGGTTGGGGTTGG
>JH720097.1:143658-163040 GCA_000231845.2 Tetrahymena malaccensis 436 | reverse complement strand
CTATTTTTAAGAATAAAGTTATTTATTTATTTATTTCAGCATCTTCTTATCAAAAATAATTCAAAATATTTATTACGAACTATTTTTAAGAATAAAGTTATTTATTTATTTATTTCAGCATCTTCTTATGAAGAATAATTCAAAATATTTATTACTCCCTAATATATTTTTAAGAATAAATTAAAAAATAAAAAGTTAGAATAAAAAAATGAAGAATATTTTTTACTTGCTGTTATAAAAAAATGACAATAAAGAATCTTTAGAATGTTTGATAGTTATTACACACTAAATTAAGAAAAAATACTTAAAAAAGCTAGTGAAAGGCAATTAAAAGTATTACAAACTATTATTTAGGAGAATATATTTGAGTATATAGTCTAGGTGATTAGATTACTTTCTTTTAATTAGAAAACATATTTAAAAATATAATTAAAACTAAGAAAATGAATTACATGCTTTTTATATAATAAACTTTTAAGAAGAAGACATTAGAATTGTTTGTTACTCCCTTTTTAAATAAAGAGTTTTATTTATTTAGATTTATCTATATTAATCATAAATAGAAAAATTTTACACACTATTTATTATTAAAGAAAATCCAGTTTGATCAGATAATTTCTATTCCATAAGCTTTAATACTTTCTTTTTAATAAAATATTAAAAATTAAAAAGAGTACATAGAATTTGTTATTAAATATTTGATAAATGAATTTATTATACTGAACACTATTTGAAGGGTAAGGTTAGCAAATAATCTAATGAATAATTGATACTTTCTAGGTATTTAGAAAACAAGGTCATTTTAGCTAGAAAAAATGTGCTTACAATCTTGATGTTTTAAATTGAATAAAATTTTTAAATATTCCCTAGCTAAATAATTTAATCACAGCCTATTTATTTATAGTGTGAAATTTTATTAGAATCATTTGATATAACAATATAAAGATCAGTACTTTCTTCTACAGTAATTTAAGTTAAAAATATTAAATAATTTATTGATGAGCTGTCTAATTTAGATTTTACTTGCTATTTAAAAAATAAAAGATGAATAAAATAAATTAATAAAAGTAAAATAAAAATATTTTACACACTATTTAATAAATTTAAGTAAGAATTTCAAATTTATTTTTCTTCATTTTAAAAAATACATGCTAAAATTAGGATTATAAAACATAATTGCTTAGAAATGATCCATCATAAATAAGAATTACTCCCTGTTACAAATTAAATTTTTGAGCTTCTAAAAAGATGTAATATAAAATTACTTCCTTTTATTAAAGATAAATTAAATAATTATCTTTATGTTCATTTTTTTAAATTATTACTGACTGTTTTATTTATAGAAGATAATTTGAATATTTGCATATTTAATTAATTTATGATATAAATTACTTCCTATAATAATAATTTAGCTTGATGGTCAATTTATAATTACTTTAATATAATCTTTCATTACACACTAAGCATTAGATTTTTTAGTAATTAAAAATGTGTTATTTTGTAACATTCAAATTAAATTTTACTTTCTATTTTAGTTAAGTAATTATTAATTAGAGCAATTACTAAATGTATTTTATCATCTTACGCACTTTTATATCCAATAAAATTAATTTCCATAATTATTTTTAAGCTATTTAAATAAGTACTTTTTGCTTTTCCTAAATGTCCAAATTCATTTGTTGCAGAGCTTGTTGATTCTTTTTATTTTTCAAATGTAATTTTTGAATTGACAAATAAAAAATAAAATTTACCTGCTTTTTATTTAAAATAAATATTAATAATAATAAACTAGAAGCTTTATATTGATTACTTGCTTTTTTAAATGAGATTAATTTATTCAAATAGTAAATATTTTGTGATTTTTTATAAAATGTAAATGTCTTCTTTAATCAACAATAAATTATTTAATTATAGCTCCTTTAATAAGTTTAATTATATTTCATTCTCTTACATGCTATTTTTAAATGTATCCCAATTTGTTGAATAAAATAGCTAATAACTAAATCTTTACAATCTTTTTTTATTACATAGAATAATATGGTCTATTTATTGTTTAATTTGAATAACTAACTAATACCTACTAAGAAATTAATTAAATAAATTAATTCATTTTAGAAACTAAATTATAGAAATTACTTGCACAACCTAAAGCAAATTTAAAAATATTCAAAAAAGAGTAGCTCATTTCAAAGTTTTTAACCTTCTAAATTAAAATTTTTTTCTTAGATTTCAATTTAGAAACGTTTAAAATTAGTTACTTGCTGTTTTAAGCGTTTAGTTTTAAAATTTTTAGACTGTTTTTTGTATAATAAGTAATCTTACAGCCTTCGTTTATAAATATTTTAAAATTTTCATAAATTTCAGTTTTTATTTGTTTGTTAGTTTGTTTATTTATTTATTTACTTCCTAAATATTTATTATATTTCAATATTAACATAATAGTTCGTAGCTCATCAAAGTATTTATTTACAATCTGCTGATTTTTCTCTTTTTTTATAAAATAATTATTAAACTGATAATAGCATGTTATTGTGTTTAATTTTACGCATTTCTTCGGTAAGTTTGGCTATTTTTTTTTCTAGTTCTTTAATGGTTTTTTGCTACTCTTAAATTTTTGATTCTCTTTCTTCCTTTATTGCTTTTAAAGATTATATTTAATATTCAAGTGTTTTAGAACAACCTATTAGCTTTTCGATTCCATCTAGACTCTACTGGTATTCTTGCAAAATACTATCTTCGTTTTTACTTTAGAATTTTGAAATATTTAATAATATTTGTTTGTTTATTTGATTAATTAAGCTTACAATATTGGATAGTATTTATTGTTGAAATTCTAGATGAATTCTATTTCTTAGTTTTATTAATTTGCCTTTTCTTGAGTTTCTAGATTAATTAATTGAACAAACTTCGAATCTAAATCAAATTCGAAAGAAATAATCCCTTTCAACAAAATCAAAACCTCTTCTACTGATAACCTTTCTCTTGGGACAAACTGAGTCAGACCGTCAATAATGTACCTAATTTGCTTTTTATATTTAAAAGTTTAAAAATTTTAATCATATGGTAACTCCAAATGTTTTTTGAATGCTAAATCTGAATAGAATCCTTAGATCATAACGTATAGGAGATATCCTTTTTTTAATTTAACATTTACTTAACCAACAAGATTTATTTATTTATTTCTTAATTTTTACCCAGCGAGCAAGCTTCACTCTATTATTTTAAATATACTATTAAGTTTTGTAAAATAAAATAAATAATACTCTTTGGCTAGGATTCATTTGAGTTTAGATGTTTTTCTTTTTATACTCCTCATCATAAACTTTGAAAGCTTTTGGATCATAGCATTCTGGTGCCTAATAGTAAAAGTTTCCCATCTTTAAAATAAATAAAGAGAAATGATAAAAAGAACATCCATTATTAATTAATTACATATTCAGTTATAGAATATCCAGAATTTTTAGGGAGGGTTTATGCAAATCCGAAGTCAGCTACAAATTAATATGGGATTAATAAATAAATAAACTAGAATTTTATCCAATTTTTTTACAAATAACAGCGTTTCCGTTATAGTCAATTAAAATGTTATCAAATTTTAGATCATTAACAATACACTGCTTAGAGTGAATGAAGTGCAATCCTTAAGCTATGTCCTTACAATACTTGATTGCTGATAATTCATTGAGCTTGTTTCCTGGAGTGCTATCAATCAGCTCTTTGAGTGTTCCTTTTAATAAATAAGTAAGTATTTAAGTTAATAAAATTTACATTAAAGTTATAAAATTTAAGATATTCTCAATTCTATCTACCTTAGCATTCTGTTAATACTAAAAAGATAAATTTTTTCCCATCAATTGCTTTGACTAAGTTAGAAACGTAAGGTGAGCCCTAGCATTACATTAGCATATTCTTTTCTTGCTAAACCTGATTTAATTTATTTTGATTAATTTTTCCATTTAGATCTTTAACTGCTATCCCCTTAATTGCAAAACGCTTATTTGTAAATCTTTCTTTTGCTAAAACTACATATCCTTGCGCACCTTCGCCTAAATATCTGAACTCTGAGTATCCATGTTCAGTCAATTCTTCTTTCATCACTTGATATAACATCTCTTGTATCAGTTCCAAAGGCTTTTCTTAGATTTGTGGAACTTTAGTTAAAAATAAATAGATAAATTAATAAACAAAAGAATCTAATTGCAAATCTAATAAATATATTTGATTATTTTATCATAATATTTTATTTTTATTAAAGATGAAATTCAATATTTTAGTAACTAATTTAAATTCAAATCAAAATATAATATTTCGATTAATATTTCAAATCAAAACGTTCTTCATGTTTATTTTTGTTCTATTTTTTCACATAATTTAGAATCATAATCATTTTAATTTATGAAGATTAGGGGATAGACAGAAAAATAGATAACTTTTCAGTAAAAGCAACTTTATAGGTAGAGGATCTGTAAATAATTTTATTATTTGATTTACGGGTAATCTAAAAATTGCTATTTCTTTAATATTTAGCCCTAAAATACTCTTCAATTTGAGTTTTTTCTTTTTTCTATCAGCGTAGAAAAGATAATCATGTTTATTTATTGAGAAAACGAGTTAGATAAAAAGTGCTTAAATGATTTGAAACTTTATAAGTATTTAAGGATCTTATAATAATTATATCATTTTATTTATGGGTAATCTAAAAATTGTTAGTTTATTAAAATTTCATCACTAACATCTCTTCATTTTATTTTTGTTCTTATTTTTATTCTGATGTACAAATAGCCATGTTTGTTTTAATTATTGGTAACGAAGAATAAGAAGATAGCATTTAACTCTTTTTTAATTTTATAAAAATGATATGTTGGTAGGTCTTTTTATATGGTCAGAGCTTATTTATCTATTATTAATGCAGATTTGCTTTACATTACTTTGCTATTTCATGAGTTTTTGTGCAAAAAAAATTGTTTGCTATTAATATTTGAAAGATCATTTTTTAGAGATCATGATGGACTTTAAATGAAGAAAAAATTTAGGTTTGAATGAGGGAAAGCCTGAAGTTAAATCACTCTTCATTTTATTTATTTTAATTTATGCTGGTAAATAATATAGATTATTATATTGCTATAATTTAGGCTTATTTATTTTATTTTTTCCTCATATTCTTACTATTAAATGAATGTAGAAATAATATGATTGATGATATAAATGACTCATTTTCTTTAAAATATGACAAACAAAAAGCATAAAAGAAAGCTTACATAACTCTTGATTCTTTTGAAGCACTTAGATATTTTTTTGTTAATACAGCTTCTTGATTTCATTTCTATTTCTAATGTGGGAAGCTAATTGCTATTTTAAATTGAAACTACTCATAGATCAATTATCTTAGATTTATCTTTCTTTCTATTTGCTTTTTTCTTTCACTAACTTTTTAATTTAAAGAATCTTTCTTATTTATTATTCAAATGAGGAAAATAAAAAAAGTTAGTAGAATTTAAAGTAATAAATAAATGCAGATAGATGTAAAAATAACTAAATAATCCTTATAAAAAACAAATCAGCTATTATTAAAACAAAGCAATATTCTAATATCAAAGCATTAATAAATTCAAGGCTTAACATATTTTTTATGGAAATTATGTCTTCCAATACATGTAGTATTTTCATGTAAGACCTTACGGTCTATCACTATATATATATATAATTAAGCCCTCTCAATAATAAAATAATTAATAAGCATATCTTAAAAAGTGATGAATAAAAAGTTATTTCTAAAAAGCAAAACCTTAAAAAAATAATACATTTTTTTTAAATAAAACAAAACTATCAAACTTTTTAATTTTTCTTTTAATAATTTTGTAAAAATAAAGTTGTATTTTAAGTAAAATTTCAACTTCTACAAAAAACATGTAATATTATATTAGTCTAAGTTAATTATATCAATATATGCTACTAACATTTAATATTTTGAATAAAAATTTCTTTTCAAATTTAGTTATTTGCTTGTTTATAATTGAAAAAATGAAAATATAAGCAATATATATTTAAAATGTATCGCCAGCCTCATTTTTCCTGTTATATTCGGTATAGCAAATCATTCCAATTTTTTTTTAAAACAATTTATGAAATGCCAAAATAAAATAATATTAAAAAATTAGATAAATTTATAGAATGCTAAATGTTTTAAATAAATTAAATTATATAATATTTTCTACCTTTTAGTATTTTCTTTATCAATTATTCAAATCTTATTTAAATATTCTATAAAACTTTTTTAACTGAAAATTATATTAAAATTCCTTAGGAATGATGCCAAAAACTATGGTATATTATTCTAAAACAGTAATAAAAATTATACAAAAATAATTTTTTCTTATCAACAGTTTTGATCAAAAAATTAAGCTTGAATAGAAAATAAATAATAAGGGTAAATTAATTTTATTTTGTTTCTAGACGACTTTAATTGAATCAAATACTTCTTACATTTTTATCTGCAATTAAATTGGTAATTGCTCATTTTTATAATACAAATTACAAAGTTTAACATTAAATTATGCTATTATCTTTTACTTTTTTTAAAGCAAGCAACATTAAATTAGTATTATTTCATATATCACATTTTTGCTAGTGCTTGAAAGCTACAAAAAACATATTTATACTATTAATATTATAGGAACACTTATTTATTAAATAAAAAAACCCAGATTTCTTCTCCAACTTATTTATCCAATACTAAATTTAAGTTAAATTGTATGTTGCTTCGCAAATTGTGAAACTATTGATAAATCATTCCATTTTTGAATCATAACTTTTGAGAATTTTAGCCCTATTTTATAAAATTCATTTATTAAATTTGTTTTTTTTTATCTGACATTATTAGCTACATCCTTCAATAAGTTTATTACAAAATTATTAACTCTCAAATTGTGCGCATTTAAGATATCCATCTATTATCTATAAGACTCTTATCTAATAAATCTTACAGCAAGCTTTCATAACTTTGTCTTGTTCTGAAATTAGTTGGTAATTATTGATTGTTAAACTGGGTATTTAAATTTAAAATTTTCTTGACATTGTTGTAATTATTATTGTTCTCTTTTTTTGGTAGGCTTTTTAAGTATCTTAAGGTCATAAGAGTTAAAACTTAGCTTTACCATATTCATGATTGAATTTTCAGCACCTATCATGAATTTATATCTCTGATCCTGTATTAATGGGTTCGGCATGACTTCTTATAATTTATTATTAGTTTCAAAAACCAATAAAAAATTTAAACTAGCTTTTTTTAAATTTTAATTTTGATTTTTTTATATGTTATTGAATTTTATGAAATGAATCTTATTTTTTATTTTTATGATGTCAGAAAGCAGAAATTGATAGATAGAATCTGCAAAACAAGACACTTTTAAAGGTTATTATTGTAAACTCTACTCAGATTATGTTCTTTTCTCTTCTTGCTCTAGAGATGAAGAATATGAACTCCAAACGAAATTTTGATTCTCAGATAAATCCACATACCTTCCTCAATTCTTTTTACCATAAAATCCAATATTCAATAAAAACTTAAGATTAAGAGTATGATAATAAAATATTGTGAAATTAAATAAACCATTCTGAGCTAAATGATTAAAATTTAAACTGAATGTTCAACAATTTAAATATTAAGAATTCAAAAAAATTGAACCTAAATTCTAACTCTCTCAAAATAATAAAAATTAATATTCCAAAAATTAACATTTATTCATTAATTATTTAAAAGGGAGAAACATATTAATTTGCTTTAAGTCAAATGATTATCTAGGCTAAATACTAATTTCTTAATGTTGATGAAAAGGAGTTATCAATCACTTACAATTAATCCTTCAATTATCTTACCATTTACATAATAAAAATGACTAAATATTAACAATATAATTTTCAAAAAAATATTAAAAATTCCAAGTAAATCAATTTAAAAAAGACATTACAACTCGTCTTAAAAAAATTTCATTTAATCATTTAAGATAATTGTTTAGATACAATAAAAGACAGTATGACTAATTCTTAACCTTGTCATTTATAATTGTTTTTGAAGAAGCCCAACTTCTCTTTCAAATTTTCTTAGAGAATATTATTTTATTTTATAATTCAGGTTAGAATTTTATTTAAATAGGATAAAAAATATAATTTGAAGATATGAAGAAGATTTTAAAATTCAAAAAAATGATGAATATTTTCTATCAAATTTTATTGAAACCTAATAATTTTTATATTAAAAATTTCTAATAAATTATATTTATTTTAATACTTATTTATAAAAATTATTGTAGATTTTTTAATTTATAAATTTTTAGAATTTTATGATTTGTATTAATTTGAAAATAAGTTTAACATTGAATGACATAACTAACTATTTAATTGCTTATTTATTTGTTAACCAAACTCAATTAATTATAAAGCTTGATATTTTGTTTCTTCTATATTTCTTTATTCTTTGTATGAATTTTGTTAGAACTAAATTAATTAACAAAAAAATTAAAATTGCAGCATATTATAATTAAATAAAAAAATGATATAATAGAATAAATGCTTTCGTAGTTTGGAAGAAGTACATATTTATTTTTTACATATTATTCTTTAAACATTTTTTTTACTAAAAAAGTTTTTAAGTTCTTTATTAGAAACTCATACTGATCTCCATATTGAACTCAAGTAAATCTAATTTCTTCTTAATTAACTTAGATAAAATGTTATTTATTTTTTAAAAGAGAAATCTCACTTATTTATTCCTTTTAAAAGTTAAATAAGTTTTTAGAAATTCATTTAAATCATTTACATTTTTTTGCTTATATATTCCTCATTTGTCCAAAATGACTAAAAAATTAATATTACTTTTTCAATATTTAAAAAGATAGAAAGAAATCGGTAAAAATGGTGCATCAAGCTTAGGTTCTGCTTTAGCCAAATGTACTAATCTCTCAAATTTTATACTTAATCTAGAGTAAAAATACTTTATAAACTTTGATTATAATATTTTTTTATATTAATATTAATTTAAAAGAATAAAAATATTTTAATCTAACTTATTTTTTCTTTGGTATTTTTATAGATTAATCACTTTTTAATATTTCCTTACATGATTATTTAATTTCTTATTTTTCCTTCTAATTTATTTCTATTTATCTAACAAAAGTAGTAGCTAAATTGGTCATGAAGGTGTGATAGAGCTAAGCACTGGTTTAGCAAAGTGCACTAATCTCTTAAATTTGACACTTGATCTAAAGTATAAACAGTTTATTTCTTTTTAATTGTGGTTTTTTAAAAATATTTCAAAACAATAAATTTAATTTTTAACTCTGCTTTTTTTTTTATTTTACAATATTTTTTAAATGTCAATAATTGACTTAATGTTTAATTAGTTAATAACTAAATATTTCAATGTTTATTTGCTACATCTTCCCCTTTAACTAACTATTTAAATAATAATTAAAAGACTTAATTAAATTGAAGGAGCATATCTATAAGGCTTATGTTTAAGTTTAGCAAACTGCACTAAAATCACAAATTTGAATCTTAATTTGAGGTAAGAAAAATTAATTAATTAATTTATTTATCCTATATTTATTATATTTGTTAACTAATTTAATACTTCTTTTGAATAGCTAATGATATTTTATTTAATATACGGAAAAGCGAAAATTAAATAGGTGCTAAAGGAGCAACAAGTTTAGCTTTTGGATTGGCAAAATTCATTAATCTCTCAAATTTGACACTTATTATATAGTAAAAAAAACTGTTTATTTAGATTTAGTTATGATATATTTATTTATTAGCTATTTATTTTACTTTTTGATTTATATTTTTTTGCGTCTTTTTAACTTTTATTTTTATTCACTAACTTATTATCATTTTTTTAATTAATTTGTATGCCAAATAAGCCAAATAATTATATTTTCTTTAATATTTAAAAAGTTGTAGTTAAATTGGTGCAAAGGGTGCATCAGGTTTAGGTTCTGGTTTAGCCAATTGCAATTCTCTCTCAAACTTAACGCTTAATATTTAGTAAAAAAATTTAATTGTTTTATTATTTATATAAAAGTTGCTATAAAATGATAAAAATAGTTTAATTAATTTATCAACTTTTGATCTGAAATGTTTTTATTAGTTTGAATATTTTCAAAGTTTCCTTTGATAACTAATTTACCCCTTAATTACTCATATTTTTTCATTATTTCATTATAACTAACTATTTATTCTTCAACATTAAAAAGCGGTAATTAAATTGGTGACGAAGGTATATCAGGCTTAAGTTCTAGTTTAGTAAAGTGTGCTAAACTCTCAAAATTACTTATTAATCTAGCGTAAAAACTGTTTATTTCTTTTTGAATTTTATATTTTTTAATATGAAAGAAAATTTAAAACATTATTTTCATATATCTTTTTTGTCTTCATTATTTTATTACTTTTAAGTATTTTTAATTATTAATAACATTTTTTCTTTAATTTTTACTTTTAAATTCCAACATTTTATTAAGTAATAACAAAATTGGAGATTTAGGGGTGTTAGGCTTTGGATCTGCTTTAGCAAATTTCATTAAAATCTTAGATTTATCTCTTTTCTTCACGTAATTTTTTTTTTATTATTATATTTTTTAATATACGATCAATGGAAATAATAAATAATCTGCTTTTTTTATCAACTTTTTTATTTACTTTTACGTTTTGATTGTTATTAAAGTAGTTATTGAATTTCTTATTTTTGTTAATTTTTTCCACTTATTCCTTCTAACTACAAGCTAGTTCAACTTAATGTATTTTTTTCAATACTTCAAAAGTAGAAATAAAATTGGTGATCAAGGAATATTAGGTTTAGCTTCTGGTTTAGCTAATTGCACTTGTCTTGAAAATCTGAAGCTTTATTTTGAGTATAAGCAATTTATTATGTTTTAATAATCTATCTAATTTTTTAATATGAATTTAATATAAAAAAAATATTTAATAAAATAATTATCTTCTTTTTGCATTTTTTAGTTTTTTTAATTTTCAGTTTATTTTATTTAGTTAACTAATAATGTTTATATCCATTATATTATTAAAGCTAAAGTAAAATTAGTGCAAATGCCCTATCTCAATTAGGCTTGGCTTTAGCAAAATGTAATAATCTATCAAGTTTGATTATTGAATTTTTGTAAATTTAATTCATTTTTTTGTATTGAGATATTTTTATATTTAAAATTAATTTAAGATAATAAAAATTTTTTATTTATTTGCTTTTTGGTTTTTTTTAGTTTTTTTTAGAGATAAATTGATTTTTTAGCTTTGATTATTAATTAATTCATCCATTTCTTTTATTTTTTATTAATCTTTAACTTTAAAAAATTAAATAACTTCATATTAAATTTAAAAGCTTTAATGAAATTGATGCAGATGGTGCTATTGGCTTTGGTTCTGCTTTAGCAAAATGTACTAACCTCTCAAACTTGCAACTTAATCTAAAGTAAAAATGTTTGATTTTGATATTTTTTATCATAAAAATAAATTATAAGCTATTAAATATTTTATTTTTTTAGATTTTTTTTTTAATTTCTTAATTAATTTAATTTTTAACTTTTTTTTGATTAATTATTTATTTCTTCTTATTTTATATTTTTCTTCACTCATATTTTCTTTTAGCCTCCTATCTCTCTTGCTTATATGATTAACTTATTTTCTTCAATATTTCAAAAGTGGTAACAAAATTAGTGATTTAGGTGCATAAGGTTTAGGCTCTGGTTTATCAAAATGCACTAATCTCTAAAATTTGAATCTCAACCTTTTGTAAAAATAGCTTATTTCTTTAGATTAAGATATTATTAAAAATAAAAATTAATTTAAAAAACAAAAAATTTAATCATTTTTAGCTTTTATTTTATTGATTTGCTTTTTGATTTTGATATTTTTTAAAAATTTAATGCTTTGAATTTAATTAATTAATTAATTTCTTTCTTTGTTTGAATTGTTCTTTCATATTTTATCTTTGTTTTTGCTTCAATTTACCATATTCGTTAAATATATTAAAAAAGTGGTAATAAAATAGGTGATTAAGGTATATTAGGCTTAGGTACTGGTTTAGCTAAGTGCACTAAACTAACCAATTTAAAGCTTTAACTCCTGTAAATTTAAATTATTTATCTTTTTTTTTAGTAATTTTTAAAATAAAATTTAAAAACTATAAATTCATTTTATTTATTTTCATTTTGGTTAATTTTTTTAAATTTCAAATTCTCCTTACATTCTTAATTATTTTTTATTGTTCAGAATTTTTCTTTTTAAAAACTAAATTTATTTTTTTAATATTAAAAAAGTAGTAATCAAATAGGTGCAACAGGTGCATCAAGCTTAGGTTGTTGTTTAGCAAACTGCTGCAATATCTAAAATATGGAGCTTAATCTAAAGTAAAAATGTTTTTCTTATTTTTAATTGAGATAATTTTAATATAAAAACAAATTTAAAATAATATTTTCAGATGCAATTTTTTCTAATTTATTTATTTACTTTAAAAATGACAAAATATTATTATTTGATATTCTTCTTCATTTTGTAATTATAATTTAAAAACTAAGTAATTAATTATATTTTCATCAATATTTTAAAGCCGCAATTAAGTTGGCAATGAAGGTGCCTCAGGTTTAGATTTAACTTTAGCTAACTACTCTAATCTCTAAAAATTGAATCTCGATCTTAGGTAATAACAGTTAATTTGTCTTGATTAGTGTTTATTTTTAACAAAGAATTGCATTTAATCCAATATAAATCTTTTTATTAACTAAACTTTATATGAATTATTTGCTTTTTTATTCTAATAAAATGATAGAATTTAACTGATTTTTTAATTATCAAAACTTTTATTACTTTTCATCACTATTTAATCATTTGTCTTTATTGAATTATTTAATATATTTTCTTCAATATTTTAAAAGAGAGAATCAAATTAGTGAATCAAGCTTAGGTTTTGGTTTAGCAAATTGCAAAAATCTCTAAAATTTGATACTTGATCTAAGGTAAAAAAGCATTAATTTTTTTGAAATAAAATATCTTTGAATATAAAAATTAATAAAAAAAATTAAAATATTTTTTCTTTTTAGTTTTTTTTTGTTGGTTTTGCTCTTTTTTAGATTCTAGTTTTTTAGAATTTATCAAGTGATATTTTAATTTTCAAATTTATTTAATTAGTAATAAACTCTTATTAATTCAGATTTTTTAATTTTTCACTTGTAATTGTTGGATTATTTATTATATTTTTTCAATATTTAATTATTATCATTTTTTATTTAACTTTCATTTAATAATAATTTAAGCTTCTTCTCTAATGAATTATTTTTAATTTATACTAATATATTTTTTAGTGATAACTTAATGGATGAATCTCAAAAATTTAAAGTAAAGAGCAGGTGTCTAAAATCAAAAATATTAGTTGCCTTAAAGTTAAACCTTTGATATTCGTAAGTATTTATTGAAAACAAAATAAATAACTTCAAGAAAATAATTTTTGAATATAAAATAAAATGTGTCTGCCTTTTGTGTATTTTATTTTTTCTGTTGAATGAATGGTCAAACATAAAATAAAATTTTAGAATTCTTTATCTTAATTTACTTCATAGTTTATTTTTAACATAATCAATTAAACTGTAAATTAAAATTTTTTACAACTTCATTAATCATAAGAGTAGAGTTATCATTCAGTAAGATAGTAATAGGGAATTTCTTTTGTTAAAAGTAATTTGTATTTAAAAATTTAAAAAGATTTCTTAATATCAAAAATGTATTTTGAAAATAAAATTGAGCTATTAATGAAATAATTAGTAGTTTTTATAAATTAAGATAAATAATTAAGAAATGCATAAATTAGTATTTAAAACAAAGAATAATTTAAATAGAAAATAAGATGAATCAATAATTCAACAATAAAATTGTTATTATTCAAATCACTCAAAGGTTTATTTTAAATTGCATGCTATTTATTATTTTAGAAAATAAATTTCATATCATTTTTATAAGAAATAAAAAAAGCGCTCGATGTAGGGATCGAACCTACGACCTTGCGGTTAACAGCCGCATGCTCTAACCAGCTGAGCTAATCGAGCTTATCAGTTTAATTTATTAATTATTTTCATTCAGTCATACTATTATGACAGTCAATTTTAAAAAATAATATTTTATTCTCTTGCTTTTATTCGCATTTAGTTAAAGTAAAGTAGAATGTATAAAAATAATAAATATTATAAAATATTATAATCTTATTAAATATTTATTAACTTATATTTAACATTATAATAATGTAGAATAAAATTTAATAAAATTATAATAAAGAAAATTAAAAATATTAAAGATCAATTTTTAAACATTTCACTCACATATATTATTTTATTAGTGTCAACAGTAAAATTACTAATTAATCTTCTTTAAAGAATTAATCTATAAAAAATTTTTGAAGATATTTTTATAAATATTTTTTTGGTTTGATAATTTGGACAAAATCCTTGAGAGATCTCCTTCGTCTTTCAAATAGTATTAGTATGGATTAATCGATTTTCAGGATCCACATACCATAGACTATTGTTCACAAAGAAGTGATAGATTGGTAATTATTCATTTTGTAAATGAGATTTTATAGACACAGAATTCATATTAACATAAGTCGCCCAGCAGTCTTTGTATATTCGGCACTCTTATCTACAGTGATATCTGATAATTGGTAAAATAGTTCTTTTATTTCTATGCTTTATAAAATAAAAAATGGCATGGAAACCATTTCAAAAACCCAATATCGATTTTTTCGTTAACGGCATTTTGCTTTACCCTTTTTTACTTTAAAAAATAGAGTTTCATCTATTTCTAGTTCTTCATTCTCAAAAAAAAACTATCTTCATTTAGATAATGCAAACTTGAAAATATAGTCCAAATATATTAAATAATATCTTCTAATTGTAGGTAATGATACCTATTCGTACCCAATCTCTTGAATATAGTTTTTGGCGTTCTCTCACTAGTTTATCGATACAAAAGCATCTCAGTATTTAATATAATTATCTAAGTTTTAATGGTTAGTTTTGGTAAATAAATAGTTTTTATCTTTAAGCTAAAGATCTTTTTGCATAGTTAACAATGTCTTAATTCTCTGCTAACGTCAAGTATCTTTATAAATTTCTAGTTGCAATATAGGTATTCTGAATAGTTTAATATATTATATTTCTTAAATATGTCATGAAAATATTATTCTGGCTACATTACTTCTAAAATATATTGCTTATTTATCTAATATCCTATTTACTCTTATTTTACTGCAATAATCTGTTTTTAGAAAGAAATTTATTTTGATATCTGATTCCTCCTTAAAGTTTTTAATCACTTTATTGATCATAGCTAATATTATGAAGAAAATACTCATATCAATTTTAATAAGAGCTTATACCAAAAATAAATCACAAGATTTAAAAAAATAAAAAAAATAATAGAAATATGAGAAATGAAGAGATGAGCTTATATAGCTAATATCAGTATTTTTTTTTTTGATATTAAGCATAATAAATTTGATTTTGATAACTATGTTGATTATATACGTATAAATAAATAATAAATTTATATAAATCAGAAAGGTTTTAATTTAATATTTTTTATTACTTTTCAGGTTTTTTAATTTATTAATTTTTTCTTTTTTTTTTTTTTTATTTAATATTTATGTTTTTATTTTTAATCTATGCTTAATTTATTTATTAATTAATTCTTCATTCATTTTTTCTTTTTATGTTTCCTTATAACTGACTCATATTTTTTACAATCTTTAAAAAGCAACAATTGGATTAGTGTTGAAGACGCCTCACGCTTAGCTTCTGCATTAGCAAACTGCACTAATCTCTCAAAATTGAAACTGAGGTTAAAGTAAAAAAACTTATTTGTTTTTGAATGTGATATTGTTTAATATCAGGATGTATTAATATAAAAAACATTCTTTTTATTTTATTTATTTATTTTTAATTCTAATTATTTTTTTTTTTTTATTTAATTAATTTTTCACCTTTGTAATAAATTATTTACTTATTTTTATTCTTAATTCATATTTTTTGTTTATTTTAACTTCAACTAACTCATATTTTCTTCAATATTTAAAAAGGTATAATAAAATTGGTGCTTAAGGTGCCTCAGGCTTAGCTTCTGCATTAGAAAAGTGCACTAATCTCTCAAAGTTGACTCTGAGTTTACAGTAAAAAAACTTATTTTTTTTGAACTGTGATATTATTTAATATCAGGATAGAAATATTCTTTTCTTATGATTTATTTACTTTTTGATTACAATTATTTTTTTTTATTTAAGTAATTAATCATTTTCAACCTTTGTAAATTATTTACTTATTTTTATTCTTAATTTATATTTTTTGTTTATTTTTCCTTCAACTAACTCATATTTTCTTCAATATTTAATAAGTGGAAATTAAATTGGTGATTTAGGTGCCTCAGACTTAGCTTCTGCATTAGAAAAGTGCACTAATCTCTCATATTTGACACTTTTTTTAGCGTAAAACAGCTTATTTATTTTGTACTGTTATATTGTTTAATATCGGCTTATATCAAGATAAAAGGCAGTTTTTTATTTGATTTATTTATTTTTGATCGTAATTATTTTTTTATTTGGTTCGTTGTTTGTTTTCAAACTTTCTAAATAATTTACTTATTTTTATTCTTAATTTCTATTTTTTGTTAATTTTTATTTTAACTAACTCTTATTTTCTTCAATATTTAAAAAGATGGAATAAAATTGGTGATGAATCTGCCTCAGGCTTAGCTTTTGCATTAGCAAAGTGCACTAATCTCTCAAATTTGACCCTTGATTTAGGGTAAAAACAACTTTTTTGTTTTTGACTGTGGTATTGTTTAATGTCAGGATGTATTAATAGAAAAACATTATTTTTATTTGATTTATTTACTTTTTGATTGTGATTATTTTTTATTTATTTAAGTAATTATTCATTTTCAACATTTGTAAATTATTTACTTATTTTATTCTTAATTCATATTTTTTGTTTATTTTTCCTTCAACTAACTCATATTTTCTTTAATATTTAAAAAGAAGGAATAAAATTGGTGATAAATGTGCCTCTGGCTTAGCTTTTTCATTAGCAAAGTGCACTAATCTCTCAATTTTGACACTTGATTTAGAGTAAAAACAACATTTTTATTTTTGACCTTGATATTATTTAATATAAGGATGTATTAATAGAAAAACATTCTTTTTATTTGATTTATTTACTTTTTGATAGTGATTATATTTTTTTATTTAATTAATTTTTCATTTTCAACATTTTTAAATTATTTACTAATTTATTCTTAATTCAAATTATATGTTTAGTTTTCCTTATAACTAATTCATATTTACTTCAATATTTAAAAAGATCGAATTAAACAGAATAGATTATTTTTATAAAAATTCTAAATATAAAAAATGTATTTATTTATGTATATTTTTTATCTTAATAAAACTAGAAATAAAATATAGAATATACATATATTAATGATTAATTTTATATAAGTAAAAATAAAAAAATAGATTTTAAAGAGAGAATTAAACAGTAATAAGAAAAAGAAATTTTATTAAAATTTAAACTAATGATTTTAAAAATAAATTATTTAAATGAATACTTTATGAATAAAGAAGAAAAATGTTATTTCTTATTTATTTAATAAAAAAACTTTATTTGTTACTTTCAAAAATTTATTTTAAATAAGTTAAGTTTAATAATTTTATTCTTCCTTCTATTTCTATTTATTATGAGTCTCAAGCACTATTTTTTAGACTTTTTACAAGTCAATTACTTTTTTTAATTTACTAAATGTTTTTTTTCAAATACTTTAATTTACAATTTTCATTAAAATAATTTATTAATTATTAGCAGATTTATAATACTTTGAGATAAATTTAATAACATTTTAAAAACAAAAAATATTAAATTAAAATCAAATGAATAAAAAATCTCATTAAATTATTTAGAAAAAAATTATATTTTTATATAATTCAACAATTTTATTTAATTTGTTTTATTAAAAACTATCATATATTTAAGTCATAAGTATAATTTTTAGTTTTAAAAAATAAAAAATTAAATAAATAAATTAATTTTACATTTAGAAATTTTTTTTAATTTAAATATTCTATCTATCTTTATTACTTATTTTATATCATAAATTTATCTATATTGATTGTTTCTTTCTTTCACAAATATAAAATATAAATTTTAGCATCACAATATTTTATAAATTCTATTAGTAAAATATATATATAGTCTGTAAGTTTCTGGCTTGAAAGAGATACATCTTCTATATTTTTATCAAAATTTAATAGCTTTAACTACTAATCTTTTAGCTTTAAGGTACTTGCTCAATATTTTTTTTTTGTGTAATTTATTAATTT
Organism: Tetrahymena malaccensis 436; assembly: GCA_000231845.2. Lineage (NCBI taxonomy): Eukaryota > Ciliophora > Oligohymenophorea > Hymenostomatida > Tetrahymenidae > Tetrahymena > Tetrahymena malaccensis. The sequence continues at coordinate 144,619 of JH720097.1, read as the reverse complement.
CATTCCAACTATCAATAAATATTAGTGATAATTAAAAAATAAAAAGAATAAATATTTTAATTATTTAATGAATAAAATAAAAATAAAGAATCAAAAATATTTAAATAAAATTTTAATGAATCATATTTTTTTATGTATTTTTTTGGATTTTTATGTTAATAAAAAATTGATATCAAAATAAAAAAGTAAATAAGCCTAAAAAAAAAGATTGTTTTTGTTTTTATTCATTTTGATATTAAAAATATCACAATCCAATATAAATAAACTGTTTTTACTATAAATGTAGTGTCAAATTTGAGAGATTAGTGCATTTTGCTAATGCAGAACCTAAACCTGAGGCACCTTCATCACCTATTTAATTTTCACTTTTTAAATATTGAAAAAATATTAGTTAGTTAGAAGGAAAAATGAATAAAAATATGAATTAAGAATAAAGGAATAAACTAGTAAATCATTTAAGCAAAGGTTGAAAATGAGAAATGACTTAAATTAAAACATTATCAGAATCAAAAAGAAAATAAATCAAGTAAAAAAAAATATTGTTTTTGTTTTTATTCATTTTGATATTAAAAATATCACAATCGAAAATAAATAAGCTGTTTTTACTCTAATTTAAGTGACAAATTTGAGAGATTAGTGCATTTTGCTAATGCAGAACCTAAGCCGGAGGCACCCTCATCACCAATTTAATTATCACTTTTGAAATATTGAAGAAAATAGTTTGTTAGAAGGAAAAATGAATAAAAATATGTATTAAGAATAAATGAATAAACTAGCAAATCATTTAAGCAAAGGTTGAAAATGAAAAATGACTTCAATTAAAATAGTATAATCAGAATAAAAAAGAAAATAAATCAAGTAAAATTAAAGATTGTTTTTGTTTTTATTCATTTTGATATTAAAAATATCACAATCCAATATAAATAAGCTGTTTTTACTTTAAATATAGTGTCAAATTTGA
>JH720097.1:84980-121045 GCA_000231845.2 Tetrahymena malaccensis 436 | reverse complement strand
GATTTAAATAAATTACCTTAAACTAAGACTTAAATTCGTAATATTTTGACATTTCTCTAAGGCATTAGCAACACTCTTGGCTCCATCCTCACCAATTTTATTATCACTAATAAAATATTTAAATAATAAATAAATAAAAGAGACATGTAAATATATAAGAGAGAGATTGAGAAAGAAATTATTAAATAGAGTTAAATAAATTACTATAAATCAATACTCAATTTCGTAATATTTTAACATTTTTCTAAAGCATTAGCAATGCTCTTGGCTCCATCTTCACTCATATTATTCTTACTAAAAAACATTTAATAAATAAATAAAAAGAAATAAGTAAATAAGAGAGAGATGAAGAAAGAAAAAATTAAATAGATTTAAATAAATTACCTTAAATCAAGACTTAAATTAGTAATATTTAAACATTTCTCTAAGGCTTTAGCAATGCACTAAATTCCATCCTTTCCTATATTATTTTAACTAATAAAATATTTAAATAATAAATAAATAAAAAGAAATATGAGAATAATTAAAAGAGAGATTTAGAAAAAAAATAATAAATAGATTTAAATAAATTACTATAAATCAATACTCAAATTCATAATATTTTAAATAAGTAAGTAAGAGAGAAATTGAGAATGAAAATATTAAATAGATTTAAATAAATTACCTAAAAGAAAGATTCAAATTAGTAATATTTTAACATTTATCTAAGGCATTAGCAATGCTCATGGCTCCAATTTCACCAATTTTATAAAAGCTTATAAAATTTTAAATAATAAATAAATAAAATGAAGTAATTAGTTAGAGAGAGAGAGATAAAATATTAAATATATTTAAATCAATTACCTTAAATCAAGACTTAAATGAGTAATAATTTAAAATTTCTCTAAGGCAATAGCAATGCTTTACACTCCATCTTTTCCAATATCATTTAATCTAATAAAATTTTCAAATAATAAATAAATAAAAAGAAATAAGTAAATAAGTAAGTAAGAGAGAGATTGAGAAAGAAAATATTAAATATATTTAAATAAATTACCTTAAATCAAGACTCAAATTCATAATATTTTAACGTTTCTCTAAGGCATAAGCAATACTTTTGGCTCCATTATCACCGATTTCATTATAACTAATAAAATATTTAATTAATAAATAAATGAAAAGAAAGAAACAAGTAAATAAGAAGCTAAGAGAGAGATTGAGAAAGAAATTATTTAATTAATTTAAATAAATTACTATAAATTAATACTCAATTTCGTAATATTTTAACATTTCTCTAAAGCATTAGCAATGCTCTTGGCTCCATCTTCACCAATTTTATTATTACTAATAAAATATTTAATAATAAATAAATAAAAAGAAATAATTAAAAAGTAAGAGAGAGATTGTGAAAGAAAATATTAAAAAGATTTAAATAAATTACCTTAAATCAAGAATTAAATTCGTAATATTCTAACATTTTCCTAAGGCATTAGCAATGCTCTAGGCTCCATCCTTTCCAATATTATTCCATCTAATATAATATTCAAATAATAAATAAATAAATAAAAAGTAAGAGAGAGATTTAGAAAGAAGATATTAAATATTTTTAAATGAATTACTATAAATTAAGACTCAAATTCATAATATTTTGAAATTTCTCTAAGGCATTAGCAATGCTCTTGGCTTCATCCTTACCAATTTTATTATTACTAATAAAATATTTAAATAATAAACAAATAAATTAAAATAAATAAATATGTAAATAAGAAAGAGAGAAACAGAAATACAGATAGATAATAATCAATCCAATCCCTCCCTAATAAGAAAAATTTTTCAAAATTTATTTTTTTCAAAAAAAATGAAAATAATTAGTAAAATTTTAAATTAATTTAAAAAAAAATATTTCTATATTATGCTTTTGTATTGTATTTATAAAATAAATTAAAATTGAATTATAAAACAAAAAAATTAAAATTAGTTTTTAAAAATTACCTTAAATCAATATTCAATTCATTTTAACAAATTTTTTAGTCATTAGTTTCATCTTGAGAAATTTTATTATATCTAATATAAATATTTTAATAAAATAGAAATAAAAATAATAACGAACGACATAAGATAGAGAAAGAAAAAATTAAAATGATTTAAATTGATTACTACGATTCAAAATTCAAACAAAATTTATTAAAACCCCATAAGATATTAGCAAGTATCTTAAGTTCTTGACCAATATTGTTTTTGCTAATAAAATATTTAAATGATAATTAATAAAAAAAATAAATAACAAAGAGAAAGAGAGACAAAACTACAGTTTTAGAAAGAAAATATTAATTAAATTGGATTAAATAAAATACATTAAATGATCATCCATTTAAGCAATCTTTTAACAACGCTCTTAGGTTTTTGAATTTTCCTTTGCTGTTTCATTACTAATACCAATCCTTCTAATAATATGTTTAAATAATTTATAGGATAGATACAGAAAGATAACATCAAAATAATTTAAATAAATTACTCTAACTAAAGTTTAAATCCACTGTTACGATGATAAGTATTATTAAAAAATCTATTATATATTTATATAATAAATACGTCGAAATAAAAAAATAATAAAGAGATGGAAAGAAAAGCAGAGAATTCATTACTATAAATCAAATTTGGTTATATTCGAAAAATTATGTAAGGCATTAACTATGTATTTAGCTTCATCTCGGCCAATATAATATTAACTATCAAATATTTAATAAGTAAATAAATAGATAAATAAAGTAGAGAGAGACAAATAGGATTGAAAAGCTTGGTACAAGTAAACTAATAATAATTAAAAACTATTTTTATAATTTTTTTTGTAACTAAGCTTATCAAAAAATAAATAAATTGTTAATTAAAATTTAATTTAAATATGCATTAAAAGTATTTTTAAATAAAAAGTTTATAATTAAATCATTCCAAATTATGTTTTTATGTTTAACTATATATTATGATTGTTGATAAATAAGTTTGAAAATATTAAAGCAAAAAATATTAATTATTATTAATAAAAATTGCAAATTAAAGATTTATATTTTTTTATTATTAAATTAAAAAACTACAAAATACATTACTTTGGTTTTATCATTTAAATGATTCTTAGTTTATTTTATTTTATTAAAATAAAACTATAAATTAAATTTTAATTAAATTACTCTAAATAAAGATTGAAAAAGTGAAAAAGTATTTATTTATTTATTGAGTAATTCAACAAAATAGATATATAAATAATAAAAAGAAATTTAGAATTATTTATTTTTTTATTTTGGTAAAATAAAACTATAACTAAAAATATAAATTAAATTACCTTAAATCTAGATTTAATTGAGTAATATTTTGACACTTTTCCAGAGCACTTGCAATATTCTAAGCTAATTTTTCGACAATATTTTTTGATCTAACAGAATAAATTAAATAAATAAAATATTTTAACTAATAAGTAAAATAAATTTTAAATATATTTTTGTAATTGTATTAAAAATTTTTATTAATAAAGACAACAAATTTAAAATTTCAGAATTACTCAAAACAAAAATTTAATTAAGTAATATTTGAATATTCTTCGTTAGGACATGCAATAATTTAAGCTGGTTCTTCATATTCTTGTTTGAATCTAGCAAAATTAAATATGAAATATTGAATTTATTTAATGAATATATTTAGTATATATAAATTTTTTAACAAACAATAAGAATTATTAAAAAAGTAAATAGTAATTTTATATATCTTTTATAAATAAAAAAATATTACAACATATTAATCTGGAATTATAATTGTTATGTCCTGTCATATTTTTATAATTTAATTTTGCTTTAAAATTTAAAAATATTAATTAGATTCTTAAAAAATTTTACCAAATAAAATAAATAATAAAATTACTTTTAACTCATCTATTCATAATTAGAGAATTTACTTTTTATTTTAATATTTTTTTATTATTATATAATAAATTTTACAACAATAATAATCAATGAATATAATTAATTTAATATTTAATAAAATTTAAATACATTAATTTTAGCCCTAATTATTAATTTTTTGGTCCTAAATAAATAATGGTATATGTCGCTAGTGTTAATAATAGCTCATTCCAACTTTATGTTAATAATTAAATAAAATATATTCATAATTTAAATAATTAAAAATTATAATATTACTTTATTTCAAACTCTGAACTATTAGCATTTATAATATTATTTTAATATCTTGAATTATAACAAGAAATTTCATTTTAATTTTATTTATTAAACATAATTTATTTTTATAATGATCCTCTTTCAAATTTGCATCCTCTATTTTAATTTATGTATAATTTAACTTTATAAAATATCAAATTTTTTATTTGTATAATTTAAATTTATATATATTTAATTTTATTTTTAATTATTTTATAAAAATAATTAACTTATTAAGTAATAAATTCTAATTTTAAAGAAAATTTAATTCTTAATTATTTTATTTAAAAATAAAGTTGAATTAATTATAATTATAAGTAACAAACTTATACTTAATATATTAAAAGTATTAATTAAAAAAAGAAAAAGAATTTATTGATTGACTCTATAAAATAAAACTAAAAAATTTAATTTTAATTTAACTACTTTAAATCAAGATTTAATTAAGTAATATTTTGGCACTTTTCCAGAGCGCTTTCAATAATCTAAGCTCCTTTTTCTCCAATTTCATTTGATCTAATAAAATTAAATTATTAAATAATAAACAAAAGTTTATAATTATTTATATATTTATTTTTGATAAAATAAAACAAAAATTTTAAAATTTAATTAAATTACTCCAAATAGAGATTTAATTGAGTAATATATTGACACTTTTCCAGAGCACTTCCAATACTCTAAGCTCCTTTTTCTCCAATTTCATTTTATCTAACAAAATTAAATTTAAAATTTATTAGAAAAAGGGATTATTTATTAATTTTTGGTAAAATAAAACTATAAATTCAAATTTTAATTCAATTACTCTAAATAAAGAGTTAATTGAGTAATATTTTGACAGTTTTCCAGGGCGCTTCCAATACTCTAAGCTCCTTTTTCTCCAATTTGATTTGATCTAGCAAAATTAAATTTGAAACATTCAAATTAATAAATAATCAAATAAATAAAACTTATTTATTTTTTGATTGATTGGGCAAAGGTAAATAAATATATAAAACATTAGCAAAGTAATCTCATATTTTAAAAAAACAATATTTTTTAGAGGATCTTTTCTGTAAATTGAAAAAAGATTGTTTTTTTAAAAATATGAGACCACATTACACTGTTACATTGCTATTGTTTTTTATATAATTAATTTATAAGTAAAACTTTAGAGTTATTTATTTAATTATTTTTGGTAAAATTAAAACTTTTAATTGAAATTTTAATTTAATTACTATAAATCAAGATTTAAATGAGTAATATTTTGGCATTTTTGCAGAGCGCTTCCTATACTCTAAGCTCCTTTTTCTCCAATTTCATTTGATCTAATAAAAATTAAATTTTAAATTTTAAAATTATTAAATAAAAATAGAAAACTCATTTATTTATTTATTAATTCAAAATAATAAATAATAAGCAAAACTTAAGAATTATTTAATTAATTATTTTTGGTAAAATAGAACTTTTAATTAAATTACACTAAATAAAGATTTAATTGAGTAATATTTTGGCACTTTTCCAGAGCGCTTCCAATACTCTAAGCTCCTTTCTCTCCAATTAAATTCCATCTAACAAAATTAAATTTGAATTATTAAAATTATTAAATAAAGAAAGAAAATGCATTTATTTATCAAAAATGATTAGATAAAGTAAATAATAAATAAAATTTTAGAATTATTTATTTATTTTTGGTTTTATAAAACAATAAATTGAAGTTTTATTTAAATTACTTTAAATTCAGATCTAATTGAGTAATATTTTGACACTTTTCCAGAACGCTTCCAATACTCTAAGCTCCGTTTTCTCCAATTTCATTTGACCTAACAAAAGTAAAGGTTAAATATTAAAACGATTAAATAAACAAAGAAAATGTTTTAATTTATAAATTGATTTATTCGAAAAAGTAAAATATAAACATAAATTTAGAAATATTTCTTTATTTTTGGCAAAATAAAACTATTAATTAAAATTACTATAAATGAAGATTTAATTGAGTAATATTTTGACACTTTTCCAGAGTGCTTCCAATATTCTAAGCTCCTTTTTCTCCAATTTAATTATTGCTAACAAAATTAAATTTGAGATATTGAAATTATTTAATAAACAAATAAAAGGTATTTAATTATTTATCTTTTCAACAAAGTAAATAATAAATATAACTATTTATTAATTTATGTATGGTCATATAAAATTTATAATTTATTAAATTACCTAAAATCTAGAAACAATTGAGTAATATTTTGACACTTTTGCAGAGCGCTTCCAATACTCTAAACTCCTTTTTCGCCAATTTTATTGTATCTAACAAAATTAAAATTTGAAATATTGAAGTTATTAAATTAAAAAATAAAACATATTTATCTATTGATTTAAAAAAGTAGCTATAAACAAAACTTTAGAATTATTTATTTAGTTAGTTATTTTTTATAAAATAAAACTATAACTTAAATTTTAATTAAATTACTTTAAATAAAGATTTAATTGAGTAATATTTTGACACTTTTCCAGAGCTCTTGCAATACTCTAAGCTCCATTTTCTCCAATTTTATTTTAGCTATCAAAATTTAATTTTAAATATTGAAATTATTAAATAAAAAAATAAAACTTATTTATTTTTTGATTAAAGTTTTATTTTTTGATTGACTAGACAAAGTTAATTATAAAAAAAGCTTTAATATTACTTATTTATTAATTTTTGGTAAAATAAAACATTAAATTCAAATTTTAATTAAATTACTCTAAATAAAGAGTTAATTTAGTAAGATTTTGACTCTTTTCCAGAGCGCTTGCAATACTCTAAGCTCCTTTTTCTCCAATTTCATTTGACCTAACAAAATTAAAATTTAAATGTTAAAATTATTAAAAAAACAGAGATATTTTTTTATATATTAATTGATTTATTAGAAAAAATAAATAATAAACAAAAGTTTAGAATTATTTATTTATATTTGGTAAAATAAAACTTTAAATCTAAATCTTAATTATTTTACTCGCAATCAAGATTTAGTTGAGTAATATTTTGGCACTTTTCCAGAGCACTTCCTATATACTAAGCTCCTTTTTCTCCAATTTAATTATATCTAACAAAATTAAATTTGAAATATTGAAATTATTTAATAAAAAAATAAAAGGTATTTATTTATTGATTAATTCGAAAAAATAAATAATAAAAAAAAGCTTAGAATTAATTATTGATTTATTCACTTTTAGTAAAACAAAACAATAAATTAAAATTTTAATTAAATTACTATAAATAGAGATTTAATTGAGTAATATTTTGACACTTTTCCAGAGCTTTTCCAAAACTCTAAGCTCCTTTTTCTCCTATTTTATTTGACCTAACAAAATTAAATTTTAATATTGAAATTATTAAATCAACAAATAAAAGGTATTAATTTATTTTTTGACATTTTCAACAAAGTAAATAATAAATAAAGCTTTAGAATTATCTATTTATTTTAGATAAAATAAAACTACAAATTGAAGTTTTAATTAAATTACCCACAATTAAGACTTAATTCAATAATATTTTGGCACTTTTCCAGAGCAATTGCAATACTCTAAGCTCCTTTTTCTCCAATATTATTAAATCTAACAAAAATAAATTTTAAATATTTAAATAAATAACTAACTAACTAACTAATAAAAGGTATTTATTTCTTGATTCAATAAAGTAAATAATAAACAAAACTAAATAATTATTTATTTATTTTATATAAAATAAAACTATAAATTTAAATTTTAATTAAATTACTCTAAATAAAATTCAAATTGAGTAATATTTTGACACTTTTCCAGAGCTCTTGCAATACTCTAAGCTCCTTTTTCTCCAATTTTATTTTCTCTAACAAAATTAAATTTTAAATATATTTTATTAAATAAATAAAGAAAATATATTATTTATTGATTTATTCATCAATTTAAATAATAAACAAAAATGTAAAATTATTTATTTAGTTATTTATTTTTAATAAAATAAGACTATAAATTTTAATTAAATTACTCTAAATAAAGATTTAATTTTGTGATATATTGACACTTCTCCAGAGCACTTCCTATACTCTAAGCTCCTTTTACTCCAATTTCATTTGATCTAACAAAATTAAATTGTAAATATTAAAATTATTAAAAAAACAAAGAAAATCTTTTTATTTATTTATTTATAAAAAGTTATTAATAAACAAAACTTTAGAATAATTTATTTATTTCTGGTAAAATAAAGCTATAAATTGAAATTTTAATTAAATTACCCTAAATCAAGATATAATTGAGTAATCTTTTGACACTTTTACAGAGCACTTGCAATACTCTAAGCTCCTTTTTTTCGAATTGTATTTTATCTAATAAAATTTAATTTGAAATAATATAATTATTAAAAAAGAAAGAAAATGTATTTATTTATTGATGATTCGAAAAAGTAAATAATAAACAAGCGTTTAGAAAATTTATTTCTTTTTTTTTGATAAAATAAAACTACAAATTGAAATTTTAATTAAATTACCCACAATTAAGTTTTAATTCAGTAATATTTTGGCACTTTTTCAGAGCGCTTCCAATACTCTAAGCTCCTTAATCTCCAATTTAATTATCACTAACAAAATTAAATTTGAAATATTGTAATTATTAAATTAATAAATAAAAGGCATTTATTTATTGATTAGTTAAATAGTAAATAATAAACAAAACGTTATAATTACTTATCAATATATTTTTATTAAATTAAAAAAATTGAAATTTTAATTAAATTACTAAAAATCAAGATTTAATTGAGTAATCTTTTGGCACTTTTCCAGAGCTCTTACAATACTCTAAACTCCTTTATCTCCAATTTAATTATCACTAATAAAATTAAATTTTAAAATTTTAAATTATTAAATAAACAAAGAAAAGTTATTTTTTCTAAAAATTAAATAATAAACAAAAATTTAGAATTATTTATTAATTTATATTTTAAATAAAATTACTATAAATCAATATTTAATCGAGTAATATTTTGACAGTTTTCGAGAGCGTTTCCAATATTTTAAGCTCCTTTTTCTCCAATTTTATTTGATCTAACAAAATTAAATTAGAAATATTAAATGGTTGGTGATTTAGTAAATAATAAAATGAATAAAAAAAAGTATTGATTGATTGATTCAACAAGATAAATAATAAATAAAACTTTAGAATTATTTATTTATTTTTGATAAAATAAAACTATTACGCACAATCAAGATTTAATTGAGTAATACTTTGACACTTTTGCAGAGCGCTTCTAATATTCTAAGCTCCTTTTTCTCCAATTTAATTCCATCTAACAAAATTAAATTTGAAGTATTGAAATTATTAAATAAAGAAAGAAAATCATTTATTTATTGAGTGATTAGACAAAATAAATAAACAAAAGTTTAGAATTATTTATTTAATTATTTTTGGTAAAATAAAACCATAAATTTAAATTTTAATTAAAATTACTCTAAATAAAAATTTAATTTAGTGATATTTTGACACTTCTCCAGAGCGCTTGCAATAAACTAAGCTCCTTTTTCTCCAATTTGATTCCATCTAACAAATTTAAATTTGAAATACTGAAATTATTATATAAACAAAGAGATAATATTTTTTGTTGAAATTTATGAAACATTATTAATTAAAAATAAATAAACAATCAATTATCAAAGTATCAAAATATATGGGTTAACTTAATATTTTTTGTGATAAATAATATTTTATGAATTTATTTATTAATAATTTCATTTTATATAATTATTAATTAAATTATAGCAGTTCCACAATTTAAATTATAGTGGTAGTGGACTATGCATAATTTTTTTATATTATACATTTTTCATAACCTCTATAAAATCATAAAATTTTAGATTTACAAGCTACGAATTTTTTGAGGTATTAAGGTAGTTAAAAAAGACATAATAGTAAAAGGTTAGCAAAAAAATATGTTAAATTTAAAAAATAAAAATATTACTCTATATTGATTGGTTTTAAAGCTTTAAACCTTTTTAAGTCTATAGAATTAAAGATTTTAAAGATTCTATTTATAGAATTGGACTCATTATTAGGACTTTATTAAAAAAAAAATTAATAAAAGAAAAAAATAGATTGAATTGAAGAATAAATAAAAATGCAAATAAATAATTTCAAAATAATAACTAAAAAATCAAATTTATAAAATTAATTTCAAAAATAACTAACAAAATTGAAAAATAAAATATTTTTTTTCGAATAATTAATGAAGTAAAAGATAAAAATATATTTTTATTTGTATAATCTGAATTATTATATTAGATAATCTTTACTTAAATTTAATCTCAAAAGATATTTAATTCTATTGTTCTTGTTCTTCATCTTCTTCTTAAATAAAATAGCTAATAGTATCACTCTAAGTGTCAAAATTTAACCTCAAACAAATTTCTTTTTCTAACCTTGCATTTATTTAAGAATAGTTTATTTTTATAAAAAGATATTAATAATAAATTTTTTTTTACTTTTTCAAATAATAATTTAATATTCCATATCCAATTATTTCAGAACTAAAAGAATCAAATTTTTATTAAAAATATGATTAAGTCCCAATAAATGTTAAACTAAATTTATTGCAATCAACATATTTAATCTGATTTTATTAAAATTATTAGGATTAATTAGTTTTAGCGCTATTAATAATTTCCAACATTTTTTACATTTATTCCCTTATTTTTTAGCTTTACTATAATGTCACATTTAAAAATTCAGCAGATGGTATTGAATAATTTTATTAGTTACTGCTTAATTTTCTAATTTATTCATATTTTAATCTAAATATAAATTTTAAATGATGGTAGCGGTGTTATTCAGGATAATATAGTCGAGGTCTTTCTGTTTTTTAAATATTTAAAGTATCATTATATTTTTAAATTAACTTATTGATTTCCTTTATTTATCCTTAATCAAAAAAGCCTATTTCCTTTAACTTAATTAGAATTAAGTAAACATCCTAGATATCTTTATCAAAACAAACTTCAAATTGTTAATCTTATTTGCTTAATAAAATATTTATAATTATTTATATTAGGTTTTGTATTTAATTTTTATAGTTCCAATAAAAACTAATTTCTAATATTGTATTTTTGAAAAAAATCTAATCAAGGTATAAACACATTTTTTTAATGAATTTTTATTTGTAATAAGAAGTATTATTAGCTTAATCTTCTTTTGTAAATTTAATAACTTCTTCTAGCGAATTGTCATAAGTATTTTAAATATTAAAATATTTAAAATACTTTATCATTAACTTATAAATCATTTCTGATCTTTTATTTTAATCAACTTTTTCTAAAATATCAAAAAAATTCTATTCTATAGGCTAAAATATTTTCGAATTATGTAACTTTATTTCATATATATTTATTTACAATTGTAAAATTTATTCATAATTATTATTATCTTTTATAAATTTTTCAAGGCTTTGATAAATTCCTGAAGAAAAACAAATTTGTTTTTTTTTAATTAAAATTTTAGCTAGTGTCGTAATTGAACTTATTAAAATTTCTTGAGAATTTTACTCATAAAGTTTGCTATTCAAAATTTCTTATATGCATTCATAAGCTTTTTAATACTCTCCTTTTTTAATTAAGATATAGCTTTTAGTTTACAATGCTTTCAATTTTATTTTATTTTTCTAAATATTTTCATTTAAATTTTCCATTTTTAATATTTTAAGAGCTATTTCAGCATATTAAAATTAAGATTCGTATTAGAATATTTTATTTTCTTTGTTTATTATTAGATATTCATCTATCATAAGCAAATATTTTTCTAAGAATTAATTTATTTCAGAGTCTTTTTGATCGATTAAACAAATTAAACAGTCTATAAACTTTTAAGGTAATTAAAAACAATCTATCTCAATAGATATATCATCATCTTTAAGAAGTTCTTTTATCTAATTTTCTAATTCATTCTTCATATTCACATAATCTTTATCTGTAGGAAATTTTTTTAATAACTCTTATAAAGTTTTAGCAACTGAATAAATATCATGATAAAATGGTTAATTTGTATTTTTTATAGGTTTATAATATTATGTCCACATAATGGCTTCAGCATAAGGATTATTGATATTTATTATCATAGAACCACCAAAATCTGATAATTTATATTAGTCATTAAGTTTTAATATATTTCCAAATTTAATATCTGAATGATAGATATATTTCTATCTAAGCTAAATTAAGAAATGAAGACAAGTAAAAATAATGTCTAAAATTTAACTTAAACTATATTCTTTTAATTTTATATATTCTCTTTGCAAACTAAATTAACATAATTGCATGACATGGATAATATATTTTTATTTATTTAATTTATCTTCTATAATATGTGAAGTTTAAAGATCTAAAACGTACTGTCCTTCTTGGAATTATTTAATATTATGCAATTCAGATAAATTACTTTTTAAATCCTCCTCCTCTATTTTGATAACCCTAAAAGCAATTTATTATTTTTTGTTAACAAATATATCAGCTTCTCCACCACTCATTATATAATCACCTAAATTAAATATTGAACCTAGAAACTCATATTCTTTTTCTTTTAATATTTATTTGCTTTTATCTGCGTTGGTTATTAAATCTTTAATTGAGATTTTATTTTAATATTAAATAGATTCATAATCCCCTATTTAAATAAATTTACAGTCTAGTAATTGTTCAATCATATCTTCTTGACTATTACTTATACAATGTTCATTTTGAAAATTTTAAATATATTTTTCTTTTGGTTTATCACTTTAATTTTAGCAGATTACTGGTTATGAATTAAACAGTTCAATCATATTTTAAATTGATTCTTTCAACTATTAGCAAAAGTTTGAATTTTATTATCCTTGAATAATCAATCTATCCAAATTTCTATCTTCATTTTAATTGTATAATTTTTATTAATATTAATATTTTTTTTTAATTGTGTGATCATCAAGTTAACAAGCTTAATTTTTTTACTTTTCACTACCTCCAATTAATTTAATTTATGCGTAGTTAAAATTAGGGTTTATAATTTATAAATATTTTTGAACATTTACTTTTTGTTAACTTTTTAATCTATTTTTTAATTTATTTTCTAAACATTGAGATATATTTTATAATATATTTTTATTTTTCAAAATTTTCAATATGCTTTCAGAAGATTTGTTTTTATCTATGAAATTTTTTTAATCTGATTTACTATTGATTAATTCCTTATCCAACACTTTAAACAAATCACCAATTGTGTTATTACTTTCAATTTAAAAAGAAATAAATTATTTTTTTAAAGTAATGTATGAATATTGAGTTAATAAGGTGTTATTAAGAAATTATACTAATAAATAAACATTTTGGGGTGTGAATTTGAAAAAAATATTTTTAAATAAAAAATAAACTAATAAAATTATTTAATCTATAATTATTATAATTATGGCTTAAGTAAAAAAAAAATTACTTTTAATCCTAGGTTAGTTTCTATCTGTCATTATTTATTGATGAATGAATAATCTTAAAATTATAAAATAGAAGAATAATAAATAAATATAAGATTTAGTAATATAAATATGTATTTGATGGTTTGCATAACAAGTGGAAATTTATTGAAAATATAATTTAAAATGTTTATTTTAATAAGAATTAATTTAAATGAAAGCTGTAAATGATAATAATAATAAATTTCATAAGCTAAAATATTTTTTTTATAAATTGAAACTCGAATGAAAAAATTTATTTAGTTTACTTTTTTGATTTGTTAAGAACTAAAATCTGGTTTAAAATCTTAAGTATTTTAGCAATCATTTAAATAAATGGCACTCTTTCTATTTATTTAATTTGGTCCTCTTTTTAATGGGAAGATAGGTAATTATTATTCATATTAAATTTAGGTTTATTTGCTTTAATTATCTGAATCTTGAATCAATTAATCACAATTATATCTTATTTCATTTAATTAAAAGTTATTTACTACGTTATATACTGGGTATTTTTTCTCTATATATTACTCCATTTTCTTATCAAATTCAGATTCAGTTTTAATAGATTGTGCTGAATCCAAAGCAGCTATAGTTTATAAAAATTAATATAAATTTATAAAAATAAAAATATTGAGAAATAAATTATTAGTTAAAAAATAATTTGATTTAATATTTTTCTAAAGTCATATTGTAATATTTATAAACTAAAATCTGTTTGATTACTTTATTTTATCTTTTAGAATCTGAACTAATTTTCAGATTTGCTTTCTTACACTAAATATTTTACAAGTCTGTTATTTTGATGAATCGCTTACTAGGTAATTATTAGTTTCACTTACTCTAATAATTGGATACCTTTGCTTTACTACTTTTCGGGATATGAAAAAATTTATTTAAGGTTTTGATTGAAAAATTCTATAAAATCTATTCTTTTTTGGATTTCATAAATTAAAAATGTCTTTATATTTTTGTAAATTTAAGAATACTTGTTAATTATATATTTATTATTATTATTTAAATTAGGATCAAAGTGAGCATTCTCAATATAAGGTGTGTCTCCAACTATCTAAATTTTAACTATGCTATCTTAAAATATTTTGAAATCTCTAGTTGCTAACAATATTCCATTTATTCCTGACCCAATTATTTCAAAGCTTTTATTTTAATTTTTACTCTCTAAATATAGTTCAAAGTGTTGGATTTATTAAGCTTAATCCTCGTAGAGATCATTTTTTGTTTATATTTAATTGCTAAATTAGCGTATTATTTTTGATTATTCTTTTATCAAATCCTATTTAAAAATTTAGTTTTTTTTTGTAAATAAGAAATAATTGTAAAAAGCTTAGGATTTGTTATTAATTAAAGCAATAAAAAATGAAAAAATTAATATTTTTAAGTTAGTCTTTAAGATAATACTAATAATTAATTACCAATAAGATAGGTGAATAAATCATGAGACTAAGTTTATTTTACTTCTTATTGTTTAAAAGATTAGTTAACTCAGCAGTCAATCTTGTTTTTTAATAGTTTGAAAGTAAGCACTCTTATGTTTTCTTGAAAGTATTTGATTTTGGAGTTAATTAAACAATAAATTAGGATAACATCTCCTTTTCTTGATAAATGTCTGCTAAGTCTTCATGTTGAACGGATTATCTTTATAGTATGTTTTGGTTATCTAGTTTTAATATGGCTAACCTAAATACCTAAAGATCCTAAATTATAAATAATCATGTATTAAAAAATATTATATATTAAATAAGTTTTTTACCTTTACTTAAATTTTGGGTAAAACTTTTTCAACTTCTTATTTAAAATGAGCTTAAGTACTTTTCTGTTAATTTAAAGTATATTAGATAATAATTTTTGCTAAATAAATTGAAATATACCTTTGAGTTTTTGAAGCTTCCTAATGTACTGATATCAGAAGTTAGTCCAATATCATCATTACTTATTTAACAATTATTTTATTTCATTTGTATGCTATATTTGTAAATATTTTTTTTATAACAAAGCTTATTGGTTTGTTATATTAGGAGATTCTGTATTTATATACCTCTGTGTATGGTATTGTTAGAATGCATAAAATTCTAAGTATCTAGTCTTTGAACTGCTATAAGTTTTTTTACATATTAGTTAGGGTCATTCTGATTTTTGATTTTCTCTTCAAGCGTGCCCTTCATATTATCTACAATTTAAAATTAATTTACATAAATAAAATGAAAGAAAAACATGAGGTAAATTTTATTTAAAAGTAATATTTCTATTTATTTAGCTAACAAGTTTATTTCATTCTCACAAATGGTGATTAATTAGCCAAAATTATATTTTTAAAATTTATCTTTAATAAAAGTGATATTAATTCTGGATGGATTATTAAAATATGCAATATTTTTTGTGAATTTCTTACTGTTTTTGCTTTATCTTGGAATTTTATTAGCTTGTAAAAAAATAATAAAGTTAAAATAAGGTGTTTGTTTGTTTTATTTGAAAAAAGTGTTGAAAGAAAAATAAACTAGATAGATAAAATAAAAAATTACCTATTTTTAGAAATAAGAGTTTCAATATTTTTATTTAATTTAATATATTTTTATTAAATAAAATATTGAAGATTAAGCCTTTTTTAATTTAGCCTATTTATTTAAATATTTAAATTTGAAAAATATTTTCAAAAATAAAATAAAATTTAATGGTCATTAATAAATTTATAAAAATATTTATTTTTGAGATATAAATTGGATTAAATAAAAAATTACCTTATTTATTAAATTGAACAAAGATGAATGAATATCTTATAAATACTAATTTATATTTTTAAAATTATTATTTTAAGAATTTAAAAAAATAATTAATATTGATAAATCAAAAATAAAATCATAGTAAATCAAAAGAAAAAATGAATGAAATAATTTAAGATAATAATTAATTACCAATTTTTCTCAATTTATTCTCAGAAAATTTTAATTTTTATTATAAATTTTTTAAAGTAAATTAATCTAATTATTTATTTTTAAAAATAATATTAATTTAAATATGTTTCAAAATTAATGTATTATAAATGAATTAAATCTTTATAAAAAATAAATGAAATTAATTAAATTGATAAATATCTTTTAGATTTGAATAGTTGTAATGATGATTGATAATAAATAAAGATAAAACCTTACTTACCAACTCAAATTATTATTTAAAAAATAATTTAATAGTGAAATAAATTGACTATAAATGATAATCTTATTTATGTATACATATAAAAGCGAATGAAATTAATTACCTTTATATTCATTCAGAGAATCTCATCATTTATTAACATTTGTTAGAATTAAATATTATTTGTTGATTTTTAAAATATAAACTAAGGCAAAATCCTTGAAATTCTATTATTAATTTTAAAATTTATAAATATTAAGAATTTCTTATAAATATAATTGATTATTATTAAAAACCTAATAAAATCTGTTAATTAATTAATATATTTATGAAAGCCCTTATAAAATGAATGAAGTTAACTAAAAATGATTTACCTTATTTAATTGAATAATCTTAGCCATTAATAAAATTTTTTTTATATTATAATAATTCTATTATAAAAAGTCTAAAAAAAAAGGCTAATCCACATGTCTAACAAAAACCATGTTTTTTGTTAAAATTTTTAAATTACACATACCTATTTTCTTCTCTTCATATTCTTCAGCAAAGTAGAGCTAATACCAAGCTTTGGCTAAATATCTATTGACATTGTCATATCCCTTTAATAAGCTATCAATGCTATACTTAATTTCTTCATAAGAGCAATTTGGTTATATAGATGTAATTTCTCTTTTTTCTTAAACATTCTCCTCCTTTAAGATTGACGATTAAGCTACATAGTCTAGATTTTAGATCTATGGGTTTTGAAGATTTATCTTCTCAATTAATTTCTAACATATTAGCAATTCATATTCTTTTTTCAGGACATCAATGCTATATTTAAGCTACTCATAAATGCGATCCAGTTATTTGGTAGTAACATCTCGCTTTTCTCTAGTAGTTCTAGTTTTTAGTACAAATGATTAAATCTAATCATTGAAATAATCTTGAATTTCTGTGAATGGATTCTGCTGCTGCATCTTCAAAATGAATGTCTGAAATTCAATTTTGCTAATATGAGAGCCCTTGCTGAGCTTCCAAGATATGCTCTTGACAAGTTTTAGCTATTATTAGGTTAACATTCCTTTCTTTAGACGTACTCTAATAGATTTTAGGGTTTCTGTGTAGCTGATTAACTAACTTTAGGGTTTACTTTTAATTTTGTTATTACTAACAAGGTAGTTTTTATTAAGATATTATTTTTAAAAAAATACAAAGGCTGGATTTGTGATTTTTTATAAGGCAAATAAATAAGTATTATTTTTTACCAATTAGAAAAAGATTAATCTAAATTTCATTTATTTTTAGGTTACTGAGATACTGTCAATATACTAATTATTTTTCAAATAGCAAAATGAATAAAAATAAAAAATTTATATTATATTTTTTATATTAAATATTATTAGTTTATCAAAAAAAAAAAAATAAATTTCTTTAATAAATTAAATGAAATTTTAAAATTTAAATTTAAAAATATTATTAATTTTAACAATCAATTATAAAAAATTATAAATTTTTATGCAGCAATTTTATAAAACTAAAATATTATGTCTAGATAAAAAATCGCACAATAATTAAAGCCTTTTGCTTAATGACTGATATCTTTTTTAATTAATTATGAAAAGTATGGAATATAAAAAGTGTTGAATATTTTCAAAAAAAAGACTCACAAAAATTGTTTTCATACATATTAAAAATATCATATGAAAGTATTTATTATTTATTAACTTTTTTTAATAGTCTTGAGTTAATTAAATAAAAAATATCTATAATAGCATTTACTGAGAGTGAGTAAATATAATTACTATTATTAGCAACTTCAATAGAATTTATCATTTTATTCAAAGTTCCTTATTTTCATCTCATCTTGTCATAAAATATGTACCAACTTCTCAAAATATAAGGCTTTTAGTTATTACATTGTATCTATAGAGCATAATTTATTAGTTTGAAAACTCTTTCTACATTCCGAATTCTACATCTTTGGTCTTCTGAAATAGTTGAGAGAAACTTACCAGCCATAGAAATTAATCAAGACTAATAAATAAATATGCTTAATTAAGCAACTAATCTTAATTTATCAGTGTGTTTATATATTTATTATTTAATTTTTTAGAACATTTAAAATTCTGCAAATGAATTCTAAAGACATACAAGATATTTATTTGAATTATCCAGAAAATGTTATATTCTATTAAATTTTTTTAAAAATGAATATGTAAAATTTTAAATACTAAACTTAAAAGATATTACATATGTTTTTTTTTTCTCTCAAAAATTTACGTCAACGTCAATTTAATTCATTGAATTTATTTATAAATTACTAAGCCTATTTCCACTATTTTGTATATCCTAAATAAAATTTTTGGGACTCAACATATTTATTTGTAGTAAATAACACTATCTTACTTATTATTGAGCTGCTCTTAACTTAGTGATTTCATTTTAGTTATCCATGTTTAATTACTTTTTTAATAATTATTTTAGAAGATCTTTCTAATTCTACTTCTTTCTAAAAGTTTAATCCATATTTTTTTTGAGATCCTCCAAATTATTCAAATAAGATACATTCTATGCCCATAAAACTGCTTAAATTAAGGGCAATGATTTTTGAATACTTAATAATCATTAAGCTGAAGTAGAATTTATTTTGATTGTATGTATTTGTATTTCAAAAAGCCTTTAAAAAGAGGAATTTTCTCCTAAGCATAGGGGAAGCCTAATGACTTACTTAAATCATTATTATTCATTTTCATTTTAAGAAATTCTTAGTAATTTGCTTCTTCAATTTTTTTTTTTATGAATTTAAATGCTTAATCCAAATTATGAATTTAGTATAAGGAAATCAAGACTTTATAACTTAATGATAGATATTTCTCTATGTCTATGAAAGATTCCTTGCTATTTGCATCTCTAGTTAAATTAAAGAAGTTTTTTTATTAATTTTTTATCAAATAGCACTAATTTCTACTTTATAAACTTTCGTTTTAATCCTTTTATTATTTAAAATAAGATACCAATACAAACTACTTTGAAAATTTACTTAATTCTTATTTAATCAATAAACAAAATATTTTTAAAAAATAAATGAAAATATAAGAAGATCAGTACATTTTAAAATGCTTGAAAATAGAATGCAATAAATTTATTTAGTGTGGTAAACTCAAATTCATTTACTATAAATATTGACCTATTAATTTTTGATATATTCAAATGAAACATAATAGAGGCATAATAATAATCATATTAATTCCATCTGTTTTTGTAGAAAATAAATAAATTTTAAATAAAAATTAGAAGTTTACATATTAAAAAATTGTTTTTATATTAAAATATTTATTTGTTAAATTATTTTTAAACTCAAAATTTGCTTTAAGCGCTAATTAATCAATTTATTTAAAATTTTTTACTCTAAGGGTTTAAAAACTTAAAAAAATTCATAAATTATATTTCAAATACATATAATTATTTATATTCATTTTATTTTTTGAATTTTAATGAAAAATGAAATATGGTTTATTAAATAATTAGAAAGGAATGTAATTTAGAATATTAATTAAGATAGTACAATAGAAATAGTTGACAGTTTGTTTTTGTATAAAATGCATTTAATAAATAAATTATTTATTTAAATGTTAAAATGAGACATTTATTTAATTTTTTTAATGTAATAATTTCAAAATATGATTGCAAGAATTAATAGGGCGATTTATA
Organism: Tetrahymena malaccensis 436; assembly: GCA_000231845.2. Lineage (NCBI taxonomy): Eukaryota > Ciliophora > Oligohymenophorea > Hymenostomatida > Tetrahymenidae > Tetrahymena > Tetrahymena malaccensis. The sequence continues at coordinate 100,567 of JH720097.1, read as the reverse complement.
TAATAGAAGAGTTTGAAATTTAATTAATTTGCTGGTTATTGGGTAGCAGGCAATCTTTTTGCGTTTTTGCAGCTCCTGCCTTTGATGTAGAGTTATTAGGACATTATATACAGAGTGAATTTTAAGTGCTTGTAGCTTAATTTGCACTTCCATAAAAATTAACTGCACAAACACATTAGTTAGTAACAGCTTACCAAACAGCTGCATTTTAATCGTAACACTAACATCCAGTAAAATCTACAGTGTTAGTAGAACCAGCAGCACAATCAACGCAGATCTTGTTTTATTTACCAATAGCAAATTAACCAATTCCACATTAAATACACTTAGAATTTGCAGTACCATTAGAATATGTTCCTGCTGGGCAAGGTAAACAATTTCCAGAAGTTTTATCTGCATAATATCCAGCTGAGCAAGGATGACATCTGGTTGGAGATTCCTTTGAAGTGGCTGGTTAACCAATATAACCTTCATTGCAGACACAATTTGTTTTAGGTTCAAGCTGAGTTGAATAAGGATCTATACAGTAGCAGCCAGAAAAATCACTGGTATTTGTTAGACCAGTTCCACAATCTTAGCATTAAGTATTTCCTTGACCCTATGCGTATTAACCTTCGTTGCATTATTAGCACTTAGAACTACCTTATTTGAAAGAATAAAAACCTTAAGGACATGGAGAACATTAACCTGAAGTGGTTGAGTTCGAGTATTACCCAGCTGGACAGGGTGAGCATCCAATTTAACCTTTTATTGATGAAACTGTACCTCCATATCCTTATGGACAAACACAATAGTTATTTATAATAACTGCACTAATATCTATGCATTAACAACCAGAAAAGTCATTCAAAGAAGAACTCTTATCTGGGCAGCTTTTGCAAGACGTATTTCCAGTTCCTGAAGCATATTAACCTTGTAGGCATTAAATACAATTTTAATTAGCTTTACCGTTTGAGTATGTTCCAGATGGGCATTTTGAGCAATTTCCATCTACAGGATTCACAAAGTAACCAGCTTAGCAAGCTATACAGCTAGATGAAGAATTTTATGAAACTTTCGGTGAACCAGAGTAACCTTAGTTGCATATGCAGCTACTATCAAATGAAATTTAAGATGAATTAGTATCATAGCAGTAACATCCTGAAAAATCTGTGAGATTAGTAGATCCTGTTCCACATTTTTAGCAAATTTTATTGCCTATACTTGAGGCAAAATAGCCTTAATTACATTATTAACATGTTGTGCTTCCATCATTAGATGAGTAAGTCCCTTATGGACATGGGGTACATTGATAAGAAGTAGTTAAATTCGAATATTAACCAGAAGGACATATCTCACATCCTTAATATCCTGACTAAGAAGAAGCAGTACCTCCAAAGCCTTAAGGGCAAACACAGTTATTATTAATAAAGACGGCACTAGCATCTATACATTAACAACCAGAATAATCTGCTAAAACTGTACTATTAGAAGGACAACTTTGGCAAGAAATATTCCCAGTACCTGAAGCATAGGTATTGGATGAGCATTGCGTACATGAAGTACTTCCAGGTTGATTTGAAAAATAACCTGCAGGGCAAGGAAGACAAATGCCAGATTGGTAATATTATCCAATAGGGCAAGGAGTGCATCCAGTTTAACCTAAAGATAAAGCTGGCAAACCAAAATAGCCTGGATTACATTTACAAGAATTGCTTAAAGTTGACCAGGAAGCGTTTTAATCATAACAATTGCAAGAAAAACCTATACCATCTTCTGAACTAGATCCTGGAGTGCATTAATTGCATTATGCAGCTAGGCCAGCTTGAAGTGGTTTTGTTAAAACATATCCTGCTTTACAAATGTTGCATTAAGAAACATCTCCAACTTAACTCACTGGAGCTTATGTTCCAGATCCAGTTGGGCAGGGTTAACATATTGCAGAGGTTGTTAATGTAGATGCGATTTGCATGTAAAAATTTTTAAGACACATAGAACAGCTTGAAATACCTAGACTTCCAGGGTCAGATGTAGAATTATTAGGACATTATTAGCACTACGCGGCTTAGCCTGTTGATGATGGCTAAATTAAATAATAACCAGTTTAGCAAATATTACATTAAGAAAGATCTCCTTGAATTGATGGAGCTTATTAATTTCCTGAACCACCTGGACATGGTTGGCAAGTAGCAGAAGTTAATGGGGTAGAAGCTGTTTACATATAATAATTTTAAGGACACTAAGAACAATTTGAAATAAAGTTTGCTCCAATATCAGACATAGAGTTAAAAGGGCATTTTTAACATTAAGCAGCTTTTTTAGGATTTTAATTTAATTATGATTAAATTAAATAATACCCAGCTTGACAAATATTGCATTGAGATTCATCTCCAGGTTAAAAAGGAGCTATTTTATTTCCAGAACCATTAGGACATGGCTAACAAATAGCTGAGTTAGTAGAGGTAGAAGCTGCTTGCATAAAATAATTTTATGGACATAAAGAGCAAATTGAGACATTAGTTGAAATATTAGGATTTGAAGTAGAATTGTTTGGACATTTTTAACATTATGCAGATATTCCTGGATTACCATCCTAAAAAGGTGAAATTAAATAATAACCAGATTAACAAATATCGCATTAAGATGCGTCCCCAGGAAAAATGGGAGAAAAGTAATTTCCAGATCCATTAGGACAAGGAAAGCAAGTCGCTGCAGCTGTAGAGGAAGAAGCTGCTGCCATATAATAATTAGGTTAACACATACAATTTGAAATAGAGAAAGCTGCAGGATTACTTATAGTATTATTTGGACATTTTTAGCATATGAGTGGATTAGACTATGTTGGATAGTAGTTGGCAGCACAAGCAACACAATCATTAATATTATTTTATTTTGGGCTTGAAATATCATATTTATTTGTAGTATTTGATGAACAAGGTAAACAAACAGCTGGCTGAGTATCAGTAGCAGGTTAAGAAATATAATATCCTTGTTAACAAATATTACAAAATTAGACTCCTACTTTTGATTAAAAATTTAATGAAGAGGAGTTATTAGGACATTGAATACATACTGCGGATTTTCCTTAAACACCATTAGAAGGTGGGATCGATGCTTGCTACATGTAAAATCCAGGCTAACACAAAGAGCATTCACTTTCATCTTAAATATTTGTAGGATAACTAGTTCCAGTTTAGGTATTGTTAGGGCATTTAATACAAATTGCAGAAGAAGAAGCCGTTGCTAATTAAGATAAATAAAATAAATTAGAAATACAAGTAGAGCATTGACTTTATGAGATAGCATTAGAATTAGCAAAAGAATTAGATGGGCATATTTGGCAAAACCCCGAATCATAGTAAAATTGAGAACTGCAATTGCATTTTCCATTTTATAGAGTTTGGCTAGTAGAGTAATGGCAAAATTAAAAAGATAGCTAAAAGAGTTGCAAAAAAATAAAGGAAATAAAATATGAGTTCATTCTAGCTTTTAGACTACTTTAATATTATTTGCGTAAAAATTAATTATAGCTAAAATAAAGCAGTTTACACTGATTTCAAATATTTAAAAAGATTTCTGTTAGTCATTATAATCACTTTAATATGAATAAGCATGAATCTTTTTTTAATTATTTTTTTAAAAAAATCAATGAGATCCATAAATCTATTTATCTATTAATCAATCCTCTATAAATTTTGAGTAATCTAAAGCTTTTAAATTCCAATCAAATATAGATGGTTCTATTCAAAATTTTAAATCTCTCGAAAATATCAAACAAAATCTGAGTCAATCCGGTCTTTTGTAGCTCTTGAATTCTAAGCAGCTAGTAGATTTAGCTTTATATAAAATGGAACTTTCTTTTCGCTTATTTGAATAATAAGAAATATTAAAAAAATCAATATGAATAAAATTAATAATGAAATACAACAAATCTCAATATACTTTTATAAATATTAAAAGCGCTATCTCCTGTCAAGGATTAAAGATGGAAATAGATACAATATAAAAAAATAAAAACTTGACATTATAGATAAAAATTATGCTTTTCTTCCTTTTCTCTCAATTTAGAGTTAGAACTAATTGCTTCTTTACTTTAAATATACAAATAATTGCATTATTTAATTAAAAATCCAATCAAATTTAATAGAATTCTTTTTCTTATTCATTTCAAAAAAAAATTTACTCTCTCGAAATGTTTACATTTAATTTGAAGAATGGGCCTTTAATCAATATCTTTTTCAAAAAAATGTAATCAAATTTGAATTTTTCAATTAATAACTATTGTAAAAAAATCATCTAGAATGCCTTTTTCAATTTTTGCTATTTTTTAAAATGAATACTAAAATTAGCTATTTGTTATCGCTATAAACGCTATGTTTTTGTGTTTACTTTATGTTCTTAAATATTAAATTAGTTAAATTTACTTCTAAAAATATATTATTCAACATAGTTTTACTATGCGTAAACTAGTAAAAATTTTCTACTTGATCAATCAATTTCATTATCATTAATTATTAATTGGTAATAATTATATATTATCTGTAATTATTTGTGAGAAAAGCATGTTTTTAATAAAGGCATTTTAATTAAAGTAATCAATTATTCTAATCAAAAATCAATAGAATCTTACATACATATATTTTTTGATTCTTCATAAGGATATATTTTTACAATATTCATGTTGATATATTAATTTTATCTTTAATATTTTAAGATAAATCTTACTGCTATTACAGAATTTCTTAAATTACCTTATTAAAAAGTATACAATTTTATAAAAATAAAGGAAGATCTGCTAAGAAGACAAGTATGCTCCATAGTGTACTATACATTTTATGCTTCAAATTAAAGGATAATATAAAATCTAAATTCTATTCAGTAAATAAAAAAAATATCTTTAATCAATACCCTGAGTATATTCGCTTAGTAATTAATTTAACAATCTTTCAAATTTGATATGAAAAATAAGATAATAAAGGACTTTTAATACAAAAACCAAAAGGAATAAATCCGAATTACATACTTGATTTACATAAATTAAATATAGAGTTAAACAATTTTTTATAAGTTGAATTGGTTTTAAAATCTTTATAAATTATCAAAAGAAAATTAAAATATTTTATAACTCTCAGAATATTTATTAATGAGTGATAATAAAAACAGTATTTACATTTAAGAAACATTTCAATGATAAATTTTTGAAGAGTAAATTGCATCATAGCTCATTTTATATAGTAACGCAAATATTTAATTTAGTTTTGATGGCAATAGATAAAGACTTATCTCTTTATCAAAAATAACCATTCAAAGTTTCTAAAATCTAATTGGCAAAGCTATTCTTTTTTCTTAATTAATTAAATATTTTGGTTATTCTTTTCTTAAAATACAAAAAATTATGAATCAAAAGTTTTTTTCTAATTAAAATAAATACGTTTCATAGAAATAAATCTATTTGAATTGTTGTTTGAATTCAATACAAAAATTTAAATAGTATCTTTACTATTTTTTAAAAATAATGAAAATTTCAATAAAGAAATACTTCTTCCAACACATTTTTCGTTTTAATAAATTAAAAAAAATAAATTTGTTTTATTCTATTTAATTCCAAATTTTATTATTAATAAAATATTCAATGATACACACAAGTTTAATAATTTTTCACTTTCTTTTCATAAAATAATGTTTTATACATATTTAATTTTGAGAAATAATTTTTTTATATAATATATCATAAAACTTTCTTTATATTTCTTATAAATCTAAAAATAAAGTTTATTCATTTATATATATATACCTACATATAATTGCTGAAAAAATTATTAGAAAGCAAGAATCTTCGGGTTCATTTACATAAAAATAACAAATTTTATTAAATTGTTAATTCAAATAATTTTAAATTTATCAATTAAATCTTTTTAAACAATTGATTAATCTTTTCATTTTTAGAATCATTGAACTCAATTTGCTTTTATATGCTTCACTCATTTTATTTGATCTATTATTTAACATTTTAGATTAATTTTATATAAAAGATTTCTAGATAGTTATTAAAAATAAGACAAACGAAAACACAAATTTAAAAATGTTTCCTTAATGTTTTATGAAATTGAAAAATATATTTATAGTATTGTAAAATGGAAAGTAATACTAAATATTGAAATTCAGAGATTTAAGATGAGTGCACTTCATTAAAGAATAACCTATACTTTAAGCACCTTGATCTTCAATTTAGTTGCATCTTTACATAAATTGGATATTAAATATTTTGGCATAGTAAAGTATAAATATAAATAAATAAACAATTTATACTCAAGATCTAATCTTAAAGCTTAGATATTATAGCATTTTTCTAAAGCAGAACCTAAAATCGATACACATTTATCATCTAATTCATTTTAACTTTTTGAGTGATATTTTGGTTATTAAAAAATAATTAGAAATGGATAATTTGATATTTGGAGATCTATTATAACATAATAAATAATAAAATTTAGCAGATTAATTTGTAATTAAAAAACAGGAAATTCTATATTTTTAGTTGAAAATATTGTAAAATATAAATATTCTTACGCAAGGTCAAGGTAAATATCTTTAAGGCCAGAGTGTTTTTAAACCATATTTGCTAAATTTTAAATACCCTCTAAACTTAATTTATTGCTGCTAATTTTATTTTATAGTAATAAAATTTATGTAAATAGCTAAAATGCTCAAAAAATTAATGTTATTTTACTAATAATTAAATAAATTAGTAAAAGTTCTTACAATTTAAAACTAAAATATTTAATAATTAGTTTTAATCAAAAAAAATGAATATTTCATCAAAATGAAAATTAAATATAATTAAAAAAAGAAAAAAGTAATATATTTAATTATAAAGATGTTCAAATATATCATTACTTTTCATGAAAATAACTCAAATTAAGATATCAAAAATTTAATAAGAGCTTTATTTAAATTTAATTAATTTAGATTATTTTCTTGATGACTTTTTTAAATTTAACGAGTTTTTATTTTTTTTTTAAATTAATTAAAAATAATCTGAATAAAACAAGTTTATTTTTATTAAATATTAACTTATTTTATTTAATTAAAACTTAATATTTTTAAAGAAATTAACATAGCAATATAAAATCTAATATTTGTTACCATAGATATAGAATTAAGTCAGTGAGTTTAGTATAATTTTTTAAATATTCTACAAATACAGCTAAACCTTGATTACCTATATTGCTATATCTATTCATTAATAGGATAAATTTCTAAAATTAAATCTAAAATCAAACAAATTAATTGAATAAATTCTTTGAAAATATAATATATAATTAAACAAACATGACACAACAAAACTTAACAATTAAATTAAATTTTGATGTAAAATGTAAATTTTACTGAAAATTAATATCTAAAAATTAGAGATTAGGTAGCTAAAGTAATGCAGAACCCAAAGCTTTTGTGCCTGCAGTGCCAATTTTATTTGAGCTTTTTTATTTTATTTTAAACTTTGTTATGTAATCATTAAGTTAATATAAATTATTAAAATTAAAAATAAATGTTTTAAGAATTTAATTTCTAGATGTTAAAACTTAAAAAAAAAACTTTGGAATGAAATGTAATTACTGTAAATGAACACGTAGCTTTGATAGTTTAGTTTATTTTTCTAAAGAAGAGCTTAAGCTTTGAATACCAATTTGGCTCATATTATTGTAACTTTAAATATTAACATAAGAATAGAAAATATTTTGTAAGCTATGCAAACAGCCAAAGAGAGAAAAATTATTCTTACTTAAGTATAATAGCCAATTTTGTTAGAGTTGTTAACTTTGCTAAATCTGAACTCAAAGCCAAAGCACCTTTATCTCGAATTTCAATTCCACTTAAATAAATATAAAAATTTTGAATAAAATCAAATTATAAAATTTATGAAAATTTAAAACTAAATAAGTTAAAATAATAAAAAATTCAAGCAAAGTTAGCCAAAATAGCAGCATTTTTATGGCTTATTTAATAAAAAATCTACTTAAAACAAAAATATAATCAATACTGGAATACTAACTTCAGATTAGTGATGTTTTAGCATTTCGATAAAAGAGATCCTAAACATGATTCTTGCTCAAAGCCATATTAATTATTTCTTTATGCATTAATTTTTATTAAAATTAATAACAAAAATATAAAATTCATTTAAAAAATATAAAATAAATTAATTCTTTTAGGGTATTTTTTGAATTTAAAATATTAATTTTGATATTTACTTTAAAAAATATCCAAAGAAATTTAAAAAAATTAACTATTATGAATAGTAAATAAATCCCTCATTTAGGAGATTAACATTATATTTCTTCTTTTTTTCAAAATAAACTTTGAAAAAATTAAAATAATTATAAAATTAGCTTTTTTACTCAATTTTTAGTTTTAAATATGACAAGTTAGTGCATTTTGCTAAAGCGGAGCTTAAGATTGATAAACCTTCATCATCAAATTAGTTCAAACTTTTGATTTATTAATTAATTGTAAATATGTTTTTGTAATTAAAAGTGCAAAAGTAAAAATTCTTATAAAGCATTTTACTTAAAATATAATTTCAAAGTTTAAAGATTTGTGCAATTTTCTAAACCAGTACTTAAGCTATTTATTTTTTGATTATTTTCAATATTGCTATTTTTAATTAATAAAAATAAATTTTTTTGTTAATATAAAAAGAGTAGAAAAATAATTTGCAATAATTATTTTAATTATTAACTCTTTTACAAAAAAAACTTTAATAAGTTAAAATACAACAAATTCATAATTCCCATTAATTAAATTCCAATTATTATTACCAAAGTTTAATTTTAAGATGAGTATGAGATTGCAAAGAAGAGCTAAGAAACTTTTAATTTTATAATAGTTAATTTGTGTATTAAAATGATATAAAAATATATACATCTTCTGGATTTTCATAACATTTTTTATGCTCTTTCATTTGTTTTTTCTAAATCGTTTTATTTGCGCTTATATGAATTTTTGGAAATTTAATTAAATTCTAATTTTTATAAATTAAATTAGATATTTTATCTATTCTGTTAAAGTAGCAAATAGTAATCTAATCAAATCTTTCTTTTTTACTTTAAATTAATCAAATATTTGATTGAGTACAAAAATCAACTTCAATTTATTTTTTCATATTTTTTCTTTAACGGAATTTCAAAGATAATTACTATAATTCCTATTTAGGTAGACGGACCCAAAAAGCAATAATTTGTGAAAATTTTGAAACAAAAATGAAAAAAAATTTCAAAATTTCTAGAATAAATGAGATGCTGGGTTCAAACCTGAACTATCTTATATATAATGCTCGAAATAATCTCTTCAATTTAATCTACTCCTCTATTCAAATTTATAATTTATTAAATAAAAAATATCTAGTTGATAAAGGACTAACTAAATTTAATAATATAAATCTATTTTTTCCATTAAATAAACATTTTTGAAACCTAATCGATTTTAAATAATATTGAGATTCTGCATTTATAATACAAAATAAACTAGAAGAGACACAAATTTATATCTCAAATGAAATGAATGAATTTTGATAAATTATAGAGAAGGGTAAAATAATTATTAAATGATTTTGAAATTGACGGTATAGGAAAAAAATATAATTTTTTTAAATTTTAATTATAAAATAAATTCTTTTCTTAATTTAAATATGAAATTATTAATAAAATAAAACATAAAGAATACATATTATATAATAGCCTCTTAATTCTTATTAATTATTTAATTAAAGCTTCAAAAATTTAATTCCAATTTTGATATTTAACTTTCAAATGCTTTTTTTATTTTGGATTTTGCAATTTCACTAATTTAATTTCTCCTTTTTTATTTTTTGATTAGTTTTAAAACTATTAATAGCCATAAATATATTGAAGAAGATACCTTAAATCTAAATTTAGATTTGTAATACTTTTACACTATTATAAAGCTGTTATAATATGATTTACTCCTTCATCATCTATGCTATTTTCTCTAATAAAATAGTTTTATTTATTTAAATTATTTGGAGTAATATAAAATAACCACAAATCAAATTAATTTAAATTTAAGAAAAATTTAAATATTTTTTTTATTTATTTAATAAAATTACTAAAACAACATTTGTATTTACAATCAACTAGCTAAATTAAATTATTTAATCAAGTTTTCTATTTTATAAAAAAATACCTTAAATCTATGTTAACATTTGTAATATTTTGATTCAACCCTAAGGCACTTACAATTTATTTGACTCCTTCACCATTAATTTGATTATTTCTTTTAATTGGTATTATTTTTAAAGAAGTTTTAATTTTGTAAATTATAAAAAAATAAATTTAACTTATGAATAATTATTCAAAATTATTTGATTTGTTAATAATTAAATAAATTATTGATTGACTACTCATAAAATTTTTATTTGGTTTATATTTTTATTAGAAGATTTCTTCAATTAAAGTTAAAATTTTTAAATAGTTAATAATATTTAAAACTTTGTTAGTAATTTTAACTTTCAAAATAATATATTAAATAAAAATGTTGATAGATTATTGGTTGAGGTAGTTACATTATATTTAAATTACTATTTTATACCAATTAAGATAACTAATTTGACAAAATTTAAGAAAATAATTATTTTTTTAATTAATTATTAAAGATAATATATGTTGTCATTTAGTTTTTTAACAGTTTGTCCTTATTTAAATATTTAATCCAATTAAATCATAATTATTATCATTTGAATTATTCATTTTTCCCTTAAATAAAATTAGCTAAATTAATTTATTTTTTAAATAAAATTACTCTAACTTAAGTTTCAAATCTCTGATGTTAAGACACTTTTTTAAGAAATCTGCATAGCTTTTAGCTCCATCAACACCTATAGAACTACCACTAATAAAATATTTTAATTTTAATTTGAAGGTATTTTACTTTTTTATAATTACTAAATAAATTATAGATATTTTTAATTATAAGAAAGTATGCTTGATCAATTAATGAATAAAAAATTACTATAACTCAAGATTCAGATAAAACATATTTTATTAATTTTATATGGCATTTAAAATATTTTAACTTCCTTCTAAATCAATACTATTATTCCTAATAAAATAAAGTATTTTGATTTATTTTTAAATTTTGATATAAAATTGTGAAAAAATAAAATGATAATTTAGAGCTAATATATTTTAAATAGTAAAGATATCCTCAAATTTTGCTAATTTTATTCAATAAGATAATTAAAAAAAATTAAAAATCTAACCCTAAATTAATTTTCAACCAAACAATATTTTTGAGTTATTCTAATGCGTTTGAAATATATTTGGCTCCTTAAACTAAAACACTATTTTATCTATATTAAAAATAAAATTAGTATATCTTTAAATTTAAAAAAATGATAAAATCAAATTAAAATATGCAGAAAAAAGTCATTAAGCAAAATAATAAAATAGAAATAAACTTTTTAATTTTTAGAATTTAAATTATACTTTAAGTTCAGATTCAAATGAGTAATTTTATTGCAATTTTTTATTGCATTCGCTATATATTTAGCTCCTTCTATATTTAAGCTACTATTTCTTGTATATTTTTATATAAATCATAAAATAATTTAACCTCATCTTATAAATATTTTTAATTTACTTCAAAGCTAATTTTAGATGAGTAATATTTTAACATTTTGATAGAGAATTTGAAATAGCTTTAGCTCCTTCAACTCCGATTTAGTTTTTGCTATTAAACATAAATTATTTTATTTAACTATTAATGATTAAAATTTGATTACTTTAAGTTGATATTGAGATTAGAAATATTTGATAATCTTTCAACAATATTTTAAATATAGATAGCTCCTTATGCTTAGATATTATTATTTCTAATTTTTATTAATTAATAACCTTATTATTTTAAAATTAATAGGTAGAAAGTTATATTGTTACGCCAAATTAAGTTATAACTTATCAACTTGATGTTTTTCAAGGGCTTAAGCTATGCTTTACAAATGTTAATTATTCATTCTATTATTCCTTTTTACAAAAATTTTATTAGCTTGTTCATCAAAAAGAAATAAATAATTAATAAAAAATATAACTTTAGATTTAAATGAATTTATTTACTTTAATACAAGTGAAAGTTCTTTAATTTCTTTGAATCTTTATATTGCATTTGTGATTAATTATAAATCATCTACTGATTGTAATGCTTTACTAAAATTAGAATTAAAATAATTAAAGGAATAACAACTAATAAGTTAATTATTACGAAAAGTTAAGTTCTAAGGCTTTGATATTAGAGCAATCATTTAATGCATTAGAAATCAAAGTAATTTCTTGCTTGCCAATATTTTTTTCCCTAAAATTTAAAATTTCAATAAAAAAATTATGAATAATTAATGTAATAAATAATTTTTCAGTATATCAAGTATTTATTAGAATTAAAATATTAAATTAAAAAATAATATATTTTTGTAAAATTTATGAATTAAATATAAAAATTGTGTTAAAACAAAATTTATAGTAAGTAAGTTTTGATAATTAATTTAATTTTTTTAATTTACTTGAAGTTCATTTTGATATGTTCATAGTTTTTACATTTTGGAAGATCTTCTATTTAACTTACTTCTATGAAATTTCTGTTAGAAATAAGAATCTCACTTGCCTAAACTACTTAATAAATTAAATATTAAAATATTTTTATTTAAATATTCTTAGTTATTCTAAAATTTACCTTGTTCAGATACATGTTGAATATGTAAGCTGTTTTTAATGTTAGAATTGATACTGTTGATAATTTCTATTAAATTATCTTTTATTTCCCTATATGAAGTCATATCTATCTTAAACGGTTTTTAAGTTTTCAATACATCTTCTAATCTAGCCTTGTTTCTCTGTTGGTTCATCTTATTCTCTCTAACTATGTCTTTAAGCATTTTATCTTAGCTTTCTAAATCTTAAAATTTGTCAAGTATGATGTCTTTAAGTCTTTCTTTTTAAGATAATGAGTTATATTCTTCCAAAATATTGGCATTAGTGTTAGATTTTTATTCAACTATTTGTAATAACTCATTTTCTTTTTATTCTATAAGAGCAAAAATTTATGCTTTTAGTTCCTTGAAAAATATTTTAACATCTTGTATGTTTTCTTCTTTGAAGCTCTCTTATTCTGTAGCTTCTAACAATTTCTCATAAATTTATGAATCGTCAAAAACAGGCCATCCTTTAAAGATAGTTTACTCATTGCTATCAATAATAAGCTCAAGAGGTAAATATTGCTTATTTTGTTACTTGTAAACACAATGCAAGCATTCTAGCTAATTCTACTCTTATTCATCATCGACTCTTACCATAACTAGTTGCTTTTTTGAGTGTATAGAACACTTTTTATAATTTTCTAAAAGAAATTAGTCTGTTGAAGACAAATTAGACTTTATTTTATCAATTTCTATCATTTGCTTTTTTATTTTATTTTTTCTAAAAAATTGAATTTGTTTTTAATCTTAATTAATTATAAAATTTAGTGTTTGATTTTTGTCTTTAAAACAAGCTTTAAGAACAATTAAATGAAATAGAAGGAAAATAAAAGGATATTTTTTATACTTTTATTTTTTGAAATGAAATTAAATAAAAATTTTACCGCCAAATTATTATTAAGAGTGCAAAAATTAATTAATTGTATTCGTCTATTCTTAAATAAAACAATACCTTTCTCAAAACAAAATAATTTATATAGCACTCGATATATACCACCATATTTATTTTTTATTATGAAAAAAAACTATTTTTGATTATAAAAAATGAAATAAAATTTCAAAATTTGAAAAGTATAGTTGGAGCTGAGTTTACACCTTAAGAATCTATTATATCCTATCTAAATTTATTTTTAATTAAAACAATTTTTATAATTAATTAAATTTCGATACAATTTTTTCTACCTAAACAAAAACAAAATAAATGATATAATAGAATAAATATTTTAATAACCTAGAAGATGTAAGTATTTATTTTGTATTTAATTACTTTTTAATTTTATTTTTACCATTAAAAAAGCTAAAAAACTCTTCTCTTTAAACTCATACTCATCTCCATATTGAAATCCGGTAAATTAATATAAAAAAATTATTCTTATTTATTTTATCATTATTATCAATTTAATTTTTTTTTTTTTCAGGAATTATTTTCATAAATATTATTATTTATTTATTCAAATTTAAATTTAAGTTTTTTTATCTGATATTTTATTTTCAAACCTTACTTAAATTATTTAATAGTTTATTCTTTGTTCATATTTTTCACTAATTTTTACTTCTAACTAACTAATATTTTCTTCAATATCTAAAAAGTAATAATAAAATTGGTGCAAAAGGTGTCTCAGGCTTAGGCTCTGTATTAGCAAACTGCACTAATCTCTCAAATTTGACACTTGATTTAAGGTAAAAACAGCTTATTTGTTTTGGTTTGTATTAATATAAAAAAGAATTAAAACTAAAACAATCTTTTTACTTGATTGATTTACTTTTTGATTCTGATTATGCTTTTTTTATTTAAGTCAATTTTCATTTTCAACATTTGCTGATATAAATTATTTATTAGTTTATACTTTGTTCATATTTTTTACTAATAATTCCTTCTAGCTAACTAATATTTTCTTCAATATTTAAAATGTTTTTATAAAATTGGTTCAAATGATGCCTCAGGCTTAGGCTCTGCATTAGCAAACTGCACTAAAATCTCAAATTTGACACTTAATTTATTGTAAAAACACTTATTTTTTTTGGATTGTATTAATATAAAAATGAATTAAAACTAAAACAATCTTTTTACTTGATTGATTTACTTTTTGATTCTGATTATACTTATTTAATTTAAGTCACTTTTCGTTTTCAACATTTGCTGATATAAATTATTTATTAGTTTATACTTTGTTCACATTTTTTACTAATTTTTCCTTCTAACTAACTAATATTTACTTCAATATTTAAAAAGTAGAAATTAAATTGGTGATGAAGGTGTTTCAGGCTTAGGTTCTGGGTTAGCAAACTGCACTAATCTCTCAAATTTGACACTTAATTCATGGTAAAAACATGTTATTTGTTTTGGATTGTATTAATATAAAAATGAATTAAAACTAAAACAATCTTTTAACTTGATTGATTTACTTTTTGATTATGATTATGATTTTTTAATTTAAGTCATTTTCATTTTCAACATTTACTGATATAAATTACTTACTAGTTTATTCTTTGTTCATATTTTTTATTCATAATTCCTTCTTACTAATTAATATTTTCATCAATATTTAAAAAGTTACAATTAAATTGGTGCAAATGGTGCTTTAGGCTTAGGCTCTGCATTAGCAAACTGCACTAATCTCTCAAATTTGGAGCTTTCTTTAGGGTAAAAACAGTTATTTTTATTGGATTATATTAATATAAAATGAATTAAAACTAAAACAATCTTTTTACTTGATTGATTTACTTTTTGATTCTATTATGCATTTTTAATTTAAGTCACTTTTCATTTTCAACATTTGATGATATAAATTATTTATTAGTTAATTCTTTATTCATATTTTTTACTAATTTTTCCTTCTAACTA
>JH720097.1:67828-83944 GCA_000231845.2 Tetrahymena malaccensis 436 | reverse complement strand
AAATAAATAATTAATTAACAATTTTTATAATTAATTAAATTTCGATACAATTTTTTCTACCTAAACAAAAACAAAATAAATGATATAATAGAATACATATTTTTGTAACCTAGAAGATGTAAGTATTTATTTTGTATTTAATTACTTTTTAATTTTATTTTTACCATTAAAAAAGTTTATAAACTCTTCTCTTTAAACTCATACTCATCTCCATATTGATTTCTAGTAAATTTAATATATAAAAATTATTCTTATTTATTTTATCATTATTATCAATTTAATTTTTTTTTCTTCAGGAGATATTTTCATAAATATTATTATTTATTTATTCAAATTTAAATTTAAGTTTTTTTATCTTATATTTTATTTTCAAACCTTACTTAAATTATTCAATAGTTTATTATTTGTTCATATTTTTCACTAATTTTTACTTCTAACTAACTAATATTTTCTTCGATATCTAAAAAGTTTTAATAAAATTGGTGCAAAAGGTGTCTCAGGCTTAGGCTCTGCATTAGCAAACTGCACTAATCTCTCAAATTTGACACTTGATTTAAGGTAAAAACAGCTTATTTGTTTTGGATTGTATTAATATAAAAATGAATTAAAACTAAAAAAATCTTTTTACTTGATTGATTTACTTTTAATTTAATTCATTTTCCATTTTCAACATTTGCTGATATAAATTATTTAATAGTTTATACTTTGTTCATATTTTTTACTACTAAAAATTCTAGCTAACTAATATTTTCTTCAATATTTAAAAAGTTACAATTAAATTGACGCAAATGGTGCCTCATGCTTATGCTCTGGGTTAGCAAACTGCACTAATCTCTCAAATTTGATACTTAATCTCTTGTAAAAACAGCTTATTTGTTTTGGATTGTATTAATATAAAAATGAATTAGAACTAAAACAATCTTTTTACTTGATTGATTTACTTTTTGATTTTGATTATGCATTTTTTATTTAAGTCACTTTTCATTTTCAACATTTGCTGATATAAATTATTTATTAGTTTATTCTTTATTCATATTTTTTACTAATTATTCCTTCTAACTAAATAATATTTTCTTAAATATTTAAAAAGTGAAAATTAAATTGGTGCAAATGGTGCCTCAAGCTTGTGCTCTGGGTTAGCAAACTGCACTAATCTCTCAAATTTGACACTTAAGCTCTTGTAAAAACAGCTTAATTGTTTTGACTTGTATTAATATAAAAATGAATTAGAACTAAAACAATCTTTTTACTTGATTGATTTACTTTTTGATTTTGATTATGCTTTTATAATTTAAGTCACTTTTCATTTTCAACATTTGATGATATAAATAATTTATTAGTTTATTCTTTATTCATATTTTTTACTAATTTTTCGTTCTAACTAACTCATATTTTCTTCAATATTTAAAAAGTGGAAATTAAATTGGTGATTAAGGTGCCTCAGGCTTAGGCTCTAGGTTAACAAACTGCGCTAATCTCTCAAATTTGAGTCTTTATTTAGGGTAAAAACAGCTTATTTGTTTTGGATTGTATTAATTTAAAAATGAATTAGAACTAAAACAATCTTTTTGCTTGATTGATTTACTTTTTAATTCTGATTATGCATTTTTAATTTAAGTCATTTTTCATTTTTAACATTTGCTGATATAAATTATTTATTAGTTTATTCTTTTTTCTTATTTTTTACTAATTTTATTTTCTAACTAACTAATATTTTCTTCAATATTCAAAAAGTAGAAATTAAATTGGTGCAAATGGTGCCTCAGGCTTAGGCTCTGGGTTAGCAAACTGCACTAATCTCTCAAATTTGAGTCTTTATTTAGGGTAAAAACAGCTTATTTGTTTTGGATTGTATTAATATAAAAATGAATTAGAACTAAAACAATCATTTTACTTGATTGATTTTCTTTTTGATTCTGATTATGCTTTTTTAATTTAAGTCACTTTTCATTTTCAACATTTGCTGATATAAATTATTGATTAGTTTATTTTTTATTCATATTTTTTACTAATTTTTCCTTCTTACTAACTAATATTTTCTTCAATATTTAAAAAGTTAAAATTAAATTGGTGATTAAGGTGCCTCATGCTTAGGCTCTGGGTTATCAAACTGCACTAATCTTTCAAATTTGACACTTTATTTAAGGTAAAAACATTTTATTTGTTTTGGATTGTATTAATATAAAAATGAATTAAAACTAAAACAATTTTAATTATTTATTAGCTTATTCTTTATTCATATTTTTTACTAATTTTTCCTTCTAACTAACTAATATTTTCTTCAATATTTAAAAAGTGCAAACTAAATTGGTGCAAATGGTGCTTCAGGCTTAGGCTCTGCATTATCAAACTGCACTAAAATCTCAAATTTGAGTCTTTATTTAGGGTAAAAACAGCTCATTTGTTTTGGATTATATTAATATAAAAATGAATTAGAACTAAAACAATCTTTTTACTTGATTAATTTACTTTTTGATTCTGATTATGCATTTTTTATTTAAGTCACTTTTCATTTTCAACATTTGATGATATAAATTATTTATTAGTTAATTCTTTATTCATATTTTTTACTAATTTTTCCTTCTAACTAACTAATATTTTCTTCAATATTTAAAAAGTGGGAATAAAATTGGTTCATATGGTGCCTCAGGCTTAGGCTCTGCATTAGCAAACTGCACTAATCTTTCAAATTTGATACTTAATTTATGGTAAAAACAGCTTATTTGTTTTGGATTGTATTATTATAAAAATGAATTAAAACTAAAACAATCATTTTACTTGATTTATTTTCTTTTTGATTCTGATTATGCTTTTTTAATTTAAGTCACTTTTCATTTTCAACATTTGTTGATATAAATTATTTATTAGTTTATTCTTTATTCATATTTTTTACTAAATTTTCCTTCTTACTAACTAATATTTTCTTCAATATTTAAAAAGTGGAAATTAAATTGGTTCAAATGGTGCCTCAGGCTTAGGCTCTGCATTAGCAAACTGCAATAATCTCTCAAATTTAACACTTGATTTATGGTAAAAACAGCTTATTTGTTTTGCATTGTGATATTTTTTAACATCAAAAGGAATTAAAATAAAACAATATTTTTACTTGAATTAAATAATTTTGGTAAAAATTTTGATTTTAATTTTATATTTTTAAGATAAAAATAATAAAAATAAACAAAAACTATTTTAATTATCAAAGTTTTAATTAAAATATTTTTTCTTTTTACTTTTATTTTATTCATTAAAACTTATCACTAATATCTATATATAGCTATAATCGTATTAATGGATCACACAATTTAAAGATATTGAGCAAGTACCTTAAAGCAAAAAGATTAGTTGTGAAAAAAATAACTTTTAATTGATAAACATAGATAAATATAATTGATAAATTAAAAAAACTTTTTGAATATAAAATAAATTGATTTATTTATCTTTATATTTATATTTGTAAAACAAAAATTAAACTAAGAATATTAATTTATGATTATTTTTATTAATCTAAATTAAATTGGTAGATTTATAAAAAGACTAATAAAAATTTATTTTTTTATTTATTAAAAATTTAAATTTTAATTCTTTTTTTATTTTGAACATAAAATTTTTAATAAAATAAAAACATAAAGAATAAATTTTATATTATATTCACATTTTTCTCATAAATAATTTAAGTTCAGCTTCAAAATTTAATTCTAATTTTGATATTTAACTTTCAAGTGCATTTTTTAAATTGTGTCTTGCTATTTCTGTAATTGAATTACCCCTTTTTATTTAATAAAGAATATTGAAACTGTTAATAGCAATCAATATATTGAAGATACCTTAAATCTAATTTTAAATTTGTAATACTTTTACACTTTTATAAAGCTGTTATAATATGGTTCACTCCTTCATCTTAAATTTGATTAAATCTAATAAAATAGTTTTATTTATTTAAATTATTTGGAGTATTATTAAATACACTCAAGTCAAATTAATTTAAATTTAAGGAAAGTATTAATAAATTTATAAATTTATTTAAATTAAATATGCTCAAGCAATATTTATATTCAACAACAAACTAACGAAATTAAATTAATTAATCAAGTTTTTTATTTTAAAAAAATACCCGAAATCTATGTTAATGTTTGTAATATTTTGATTTAATTCTAAGGCACTTGCAATTTATTAGACTCCTTCATTCGAAATACGATTAAAGCTTTTTAATTTTTATTGTTTTTAAAGAATATTTAATTTGTTTATTTATTAAAAATATAAACTTAAATAGGAAAAATTAGTTAACACTATTTTTTATTTAACTTCTTAATATTTAAATAAATAATTGATTGACTTCTAATAAAGTTTTAATTTGAACTATTACTTTAATTAGAACATTTCTTTAAATTAAGTTCAAAGTTTAAAATACTTGATAGTTTGTAAAACTTTATTAGTAACTACTAAATTTCAATATAATAAAGTAATTAAAATATTTTGATTGTTTTTTGGTTAAGTTAGTTTGAATATTTAAAATATTATTTTAAATCAATAATATTAGATAGATTAGACAAAATTTAATAAAGTAATTATTTTTTAATTAATTTTGAAGACCATTTTTGTTATCTAATTTATTAAACAATTGCCCAAAATAAATTATTTAAGCTAATTTAATTTAAATACTTTAATCATTAAATTCTTTATTTTCCCCTAAAATAAATTTGCAGAATTTATTTTTTTTAATAAAATTACCTTAAATCAAGTTTCAAATCTTTAATTTTTAGACACTTTTTTAAGACACCTGCATAGCTTTTAGCTACTCCAATATCATCAGTTTTATCAATACTAATATAATAATATATTTTAATTTTAAAGTCTTTTATTGTTTTAATAAATTAATAAATAATTTATAAATATTTTAAATTAGAAAGTATTTTAGATAAATAAATATATATATTAAGAAATTTATAAAAAATTAATAAAAATTACTCCAATAAAAGATTTAAATATGTAATATTTTACAAATGTTATATGCCATTTAAAATATTTTGAAAATCTTTGAAATCAGTCCTGTAACCATAATAATTATTTTTCAGTTATAATATAAAATTTAGATTAAATAAAATGATAACTTAGAGTTAAATTAATTTAAATAAGTAATTTTATTCTCAAATTGTGTTAGATTTATTCAATAAGATCATTAAAAAAATAAGTTTAAAGACTAACCTTAAATGAATTTTCAACCAAATAATATTTTTGAGCTATTCTAATGTATTTGAAAAAGTGATACCACTTAGATTAAATAAATTTTAACTATAACTTTATTAAAAATAAATTAAAATATTTAAAAATATTGCAAAATAAAATAATAAAAATAAAATTGTTAATATTTAGAATTTAAATTATACTTTAATAATTTCAGATTCAAATGAGAAATTTTATTGCAATTTTTTATTGCATTTGCTATTTATTATGCTCCTTCTTATATTATGTTACAATATCTTTGTATATATTTTAATAAATCATAATCTAAATAAACCTCATCTTATAAATATTTTTTAATTTATTTAAAATTTAATTTTAGATGTGTAATGTTTTAACATTTTAATAGAAAATTTGAAATAGCTTTAGCTCCTACAACTCCGATTTAGCAAAAACTAGAAAGCATTAATTATTATCTGTAATTATTTATAATTAAAAAGTTGATTACTTTAAATTGATACTCAGATTAGAAATATTTGGCAATCTTTCAACGATATTTTAGATATAGAGAGCTCCTTATGCTGTGATATTATTTTTACTAATTTTTATTAATTAATTAACAACCATATATCTTTAAACTGAATAGGTAGAAAGGTATTTTTTTACGCCAAATTAAGCTATAATTTATCAAATTGATGTTTTTGAATTGCTTTTTCTATGGTTAACAAATGTTAATCATTCATTTTATTATCCCTTTTTATAAAAATTTTATATTTTTGTTCTTCAAAAGTTATAATTATTTAAGAATTATTTATTATTTTGATAATTTTAATAGTTTAAGATAAAAAATATATCAATTTACTTTAATACGAGCGAAAGTTCTTTAATTTCTTTAAATTTCTATATAACATTAGAGATTAATTATAAATCATCTACTGACTATAATGCTTTTCTAAAATTAGATTAAAATCATTTAAAGACTTATGACTAAATAATTAATTATTACTAAAAATTCAGTTCTAAGGCTTTAACATTAGAGCAATTGCTTAATGCATTAGAAATCAAAGTAATTTCTTGCTTGCCAATATTTTTTTCCCTATAATTAAAAAGCTCGATCAAAAAAATTATCAACATTAAATAAAAAAATAAAAAAAATATCCTTAAATTTTTATAGAGATAATTAATTATTCATTTATTTTCTATTTTAATTTAAAAATATTTTTTAATTTTTAGTTTTAATTTAATTAATTAAAAATGAAATTAAATAACACATCTTTAGTTTATAGTAAAATAAAAATAAATTTTTTTTTCTTTGAATTAATAAATATATTTTTATTAAATTTGTGCTCCTAGCTTTATTCTGGTTTTATAAAAATTAATTTTAAGAAGTTAAACGTATATAATTATATTAATCACCAATAAAACTATATTTAATTGTAGTCTTCATTAAATTTATTTATGATTTCTGTTAATTTGAATTCTAAGTTAATGTAAATAAATATTCAATACTTGGTTCTTTTTCAAAAAATAATTTAGTATTTTTTTTAAATTTAAAAATTAAATATAATCCATATTTTTTTAAAATAATATTTTAAGCAAATTTGCTTTGATAAATTATTTAATTTAATTTAATTTTTAAAATTTACTTGAAATTCATTTTGATATTTTCATAGTTTTTACAGTTTGGAAGATCTTCTATTTAGCTAACTTCTATATAGTTTCTGTTTAGAATAGGAATTAAACTACCTTAAACTACTTAAAAAATTGAATTTCAATACATTTTTATATAAATAAGTTATTATAAAATATACCTTGTTCAGATATCTGTTGAATATTTAAGCTTTTTTTAATATTAGAATTGATACCATTAATAATTCCAACTAAATTATCTTTTATTTAGTTATATGGAGTCATATCTATCTTAAATAATCTCTAAGTAGCCAATATATCTTCTAATCTAGCCTTGTTTCTCTGTTGGTTAAGCTTATTCTCTCTAATTAGGTCTTTAAGTATTTTATCTTAGCTTTCTAAATCTTAAAATTTGTTAAGTATTATGTCTTTAAGTCTTTCTTTTTAAGATAATTAGTTATATTCTTCCAAAATTTTGGCATTAGTGTTAGATTTTTATTCAACTATTTGTAATAGCTCACTTTCTTTTTATTCTATAAGCTCAAAAACTTATGCTCTTAGTTCCTTGAAAAATATTTTAACTTCTTGTATATTTTCTTCTTTGAAGCTCTCTTATTCTGTTGCTTCCAACAAATTCTCATAAATTTGAGAATCATCAAAAACAGGCCATCCCTTAAATATGGTTTATTCATTGCTATCAATTATAAGCTCAAGAGGTAAATATTGCTTATTTTGCTATCTGTAAACACAATGTAAGCATTCTAGTTAATTCTACTCTTATTCATCATCAACTCTGACCATAACTAGTTGCTTTTTTGAGTGTATAGAACACTTTTTATAATTTTCTATAAGAAATTAGTCTGTAGAAGACAAATTAGACTTTATTTTATCAATTTAGATCATTTGCTTTTTCTCAAAAATTCAATTTGTTTTTAATATTAATTAATTATTAAATTTTTTGTTTGATTATTATCTTTAAAACAAAATATTAAGAGCAAACAAGATAGATTGAAATTAATAATATTACGCACTAAAATAAAATTAAAAAGAACGATAATAAAAGGGTTTTTTTTAATACTTTTATTTTTTGAAATATTAATGCAAAAATTAATTAATTGTCATTAAAATCCATAAATAAATGAAACAATAGTTTTCTCATAATGAAATAAATTATAATTTTGCAATACCATAAGTTAAAATTTTAATTTATTACCAGTTTTTATATAAAAATTATATATTCTTGAAAAAAACTACCAAGAAATAGTAAAGAAACCATTTTATTATTTTAAAATATTAAAAACAAGGTTTATGGTATTTATTTTAATTTTTTAAATAAAATAATAAAGATTTTAAATTTATTTTGAGTAAATTTAATCCCAATAGCTTCTCCTATTTGATAAGTGAGTAAAAAATAATAAATAATACTTGAAATTGGTTATTTATAAGCTTTTTGATGATTATTTGAACTAAAATTAACAAAAATTTTGAAAAAGGAAAATAAGATTCAAAACGTTCACATAAGATATACAATATATGAAATAATGTTCAACCAACAAGTAAAGAAATTAAAAAATATGTTTTTAATATATTTATTATTATTTTAAATAATAAATTGAAGGCAGACTTATTTAGGTAATTAAGTTTTTTCAAAATTTATGAGCCATCTTAAAATTATAATTAGGTTTTACCAAACACCCTTTCTGATAAACTTCAAAAAAGAGTTATTTTAGTTATTAATCATGCTTCATGCTACTCGAAATCTAATTTATCACTTATTATTCAAATGTGAAATATTTGGTGTGCTTAAGTTTTAAAAGAGCTTCTAGAATGAGTTTAACTCCTTAATTGTCATAATTATCTTGATATTAAATGAAGAGCAAATTACTCTATGAATACTCTATCATGTAGCAAAGTGGCTGATAGAAGTTTTTAATTTTTGTTTCATTCCATGTTTTGGCATACTGCTTTTTGATAGTATTCTTTTCTATGAGAAGATTAATGGAAACTTGTTCAATTGTTTATGAAACAGAGATACTTTTAAATAACTGAGAGAAATCAAGATAAAGTTGCTTGTAAAAATTTCTAGATATCCTCAAAACCTTCAAACTTTGTGAGTATTCGATAAAACTAGATAAACTCATAATCAAATACTGATTAAAAAATTGATTCACTTCAAAAATTTCTAGCTCTTTCAAATCTATTAGATGAGAGAATAATTTCAAATCGCTTCTTGCAATTTCATACTTCACATATTCATTTACTTCAAAGTTAACATCTACTTAGAGTTTAACCTATTTGAGTTTTGTAGAATTTTTTAATGATTGATAAATATTATCAAGCTACTACATTAATTAACTTTTATCTAGATAAAAATTTAAAGTCATTTGAGTTGCATTTTTCAAAGAAAATTCACTAGGAATGCAATTAGTTTGCAATGAGTAAAATTCTTAACTATCTTTTACTTTTTTGAAATGAATATTAGACCCATAATAATCAGTTTATAGGCTAAACATATTTAAACAACTCTTAGTATCTATAACTGGAAACAGTAAACTATAGTCAAGGTCATCTTAATTTTTTTATTTAACTTCTACTTTAACTTCTCTTAAGAATTACGATTATCTAACAAACTCAATAAAGCTGTCAATAATATTTTGTTATCCTTTTAATTGTATGCTTAGAATTCGTAATTAATTTAGTCTAACTAAATTATCAAACTAAAATAGCTTGCTTTCACTTTCATCTTCTTAAGCTTAGGAATCATTTTTATTATCCTAATTTTTTTTAGCAAGTTTTTTCTTAGACAACCTGTAAATCTCTTTCCTTGAAGTTATGTCTATTTAAGTTGAGTAATTCACATCCAATTTTTATAAGTTTGTTAAATCTTTAAAATGATCGTATTTAACATGCTCTTCCTCGCTTGATCTAAAATTATACTACAACTTTAAATTGGTTAAATTAGGAGCACTAAATTTCAATTCAGTGCTCATTTGCAAAAGCTTAGCAGAAGTAACAAGCTTTACTATCTTGTTAAAGTTTTCTACATTCTATTTAGTGATAGGTAGCTTTGTTGCTGATAAATGATAGAGCATATTAAATCTTGAAATTTAGTAAAATAGGTTGTTCAAATTATTGTTATTCTATAGATTTTGGTTATCATCATAATAATTCAAATCTAAACCAAATACTCTGACAAAGCTCTTTTCTAAATCACAATTGCTCATAGCACTAGATAATGCCAATGCAAAATCTTAAAGCGATAACACAGTTTGAACTTTAATGCTAATTTGCTATAAGCTACGCTAACATATAGCTGATTTTAATATCATTTCTAGCAATTTTTTATTTTATTCTTTTTAGATTTAACCTGAAACTTTAATTTTAAGAATATTAAAAGACTTTAGAGTTAATAAAATATTAAGTATAGCCAAGAGCGATAAAGGCTAATCTAGTTATAAATCAAGTATGACAGAAATAGGAGATTTATTATCAAGTAAAGAGGTTTACACAAAATCAGTGTATTAGTAAAAGCTATCTATTGTGGTGGTTAAAGGATTAAAATCCATTTAAATTGATTTTTTAAAGTAATAACCTTAATATCTTAGGTTATTTCTGAATGAATATTATTAAAAACCTTGAAAGTCTTTAAATTAATCTTGTTCAATTAAAAACCACTCATATTAGATGTATTTTTACCTCTAATTTTTAGATTAGATCTATTCTATCTCTTCTCTTTAAACACTACTACTCCTGCTTCTACTTCTACTTCTGCTTCTAATACTATCACTGCTACTGCTAAAGCTTGAGCTTGAGTTAGAACTGAAACTCTACCTACTGATGAAATTTCTGCACCAGCCATTATTGCTAGGTTAGCTTTATTAAATTACATCTGGTAAGTAATTTAAGTTGAAAATATTATTAATATCCTTAAATTAATCATTCAATAGTTTTTTTCTAGTTTCAAAAATTTCATTTTGCTAAGTTTCTGGTAAAACCTACTGAGTACCTTCTCCGCTAATAAAGAGCTTTTTTTAAACGTAGGATTTTAAGTTTTCGAAGAGTTCAATTTGTTTTTAAATTATAGTGATTTTAGATTCTACTTCATTTTCTTCTTTCAATTTCTTCTTAGATTTATTTGTCTCATCAGTTTTTTAGCTACTATCATTTTCAGGGGTAAGAATTATATTAGGATTGAATTAAATGAGTTTAATGCTTTGATCTGGTAAGAGAGACTATTAAATTGCATAGCTATCTACTTCTTTTACTAAAAGAAGTGTTTTTTAATCAACAAATTATTAAATTTTGCTAGTATGCAAATTTAAATGTTCTTTTTCAGCGTAATTTGTATGCTTTTGTTTTCTAAACCTCATTTTTTTCCCCTTCAAATATTTACTTTTAATTATTTTAATTAATTAATTTCTTTTCTAATTTTTTTATCGATTTGAGCAAAATAAGAAAAATTATCTAATAGACACTTATTAATTTTATTTATAATTAAGGTGTCTATAAGATTTATTAAGATTTTTTATCATCAAATTCACCAAATATTTTTTTTAAACAAAATAAATAAGCATTCAATTTTAGTATTAAAATGATCCCTTTTGTTAAATTCATTTTTTAAGAAATTAAATAAAATAAATTTATAAAAAGCTTAAAATAAAAGGAAGATTTTATTTGGTTGCCAAATTATTAACTAATTATTTAGATCAAATCATAAATTTAAAATTTGATTAAATAGCCACTTTAACCAAATTATATTGCTTCTATTTAAATTAAATTAAAGATTATTAGTAAAAAATTAATATAACCCTTTCGATTAGAGTGAGATAACTAAATAAAATTGATTACTTTAAAATAAATTTTATAAAACTATATATAGATTGACAAACTTAGCTAATATTTAATAGGAAAAGCGTGGTCTTGCAATCTTATTAAATATTTATTACTTATATTTTCATTTTTTGAATAAAAAAGCCTTATTTCATCATTTTTGTTAAACTTAAAATATTTAAATTATTAGCACTAATATTCATTCAATTAATAAGAAATATATATATATTTATTCAATTAATAAAAAGAATATTCATTCAATTCATAAAAAGTATATTCATTCAATTAATAAAAATATTAAAAATATATGTCTTTACATTCATTTAATGAATAATCTAATTAAAAATGCCCTAATAACCCGGCAAATCCCCAATACATTAAAGTAGAAACTAATTTAAAAGTAGTTAAATGAATGAATGACTTTCAAATGTTTATTATTTTCTAAAATAAAATGTTTTCAAACCTGTATAATCTAAATTTAATTTATCCATTAGGATATCTCTTTATGAATTTAAAAATATTCAGGATTAGAATTTTTCTTTAGAATTTATATTTGTATTATATTCATTTTCATTATATCAATAGAAAAACCATATTTAATCGTTTTTATTAAATTTGAATTCTTTATGAAGTCATAATTATATGTTTAAATAGATAATTTCAATATTTCACTAGAATTTGTATATCATTTTATTGATAGATTTTATCAGAAATAAAAATAATTTATAAGTTAAAATAGTTTTAAAATTCTAAAATGTAATCGAAATACGCTATAAAATATTACATATGTTATATATTCGAATATTCTGAGTTTATATGTTCAATATCTGATCCACTATAATATTATCTTGGCATATAATAATTATCCAAATTTATAAAATTGAAAAATATACTCAATATTTTAATTTACATTTCTAACCTTTCATATTTACTTGGATTTGAAAATACTATTAAATTATCTAACTGATGATGAATATTTTATGTGATTGAAAATCTCAAAAACTTGGAAAACATTCGAAAGAAAAAAAAAAATTATTAGAGAAAGAGGAAACTGAAGGATTGAAAAAATTCAATTATTCAAAAAATAAATATTGAAACCAAAAAAAATAAAATCACAAAAAACTAACAAAAAATATCAAAGTAAAAAGAAATGGACCTAGGTTTTTCTTAAAAAGATGAAACTTAAATAGCCTAAAAATTAC
Source organism: Tetrahymena malaccensis 436 (assembly GCA_000231845.2). Taxonomy (NCBI): domain Eukaryota; phylum Ciliophora; class Oligohymenophorea; order Hymenostomatida; family Tetrahymenidae; genus Tetrahymena; species Tetrahymena malaccensis. The sequence continues at coordinate 71,105 of JH720097.1, read as the reverse complement.
AATCACCTAAAAATAAAAATTATTTTGGATTGGAACTTGAATCAGAAACCAATTCAGAAGAAGAAGTTTAGGAAAATTAACATTTGATTTTACAGAACTAACCAAATATCATATTTTGGGTTTGATAGATTATACAGGTGGAAATCTTTTTAAATATGTTGGATTTGATTAGAAATAGAAAAAATATTATTATTTGAACATTGGATATGATAAAATACCTGAATATGATAATTATTAACCATATTAAACATAATTTACAGTGCTTTATCATGATAAAAATTAATAAATTATATTATTTATATACACATAATATTTAAACAAACAAACAGAAAACAATAAAAAAGAATAAACAATTAATAAGAATAAAAAGAAGAAAGAAATTTCATCATTTATTTATCAATTTTAATAATTTTTATTTTCAGTTTTTATGAATGATTTGAATTTTTTAATTCTTTGAATTTAAATTTTTAAAATAGATAAAAAAATAAATAATAATGAATAAAATAATGAAATTAATAATCAAATAAAATTAAAAGATTAAAAAATTTAAAAACTATCTCCAAATCCAAAGTTAAAATTTAATTGAAAGATGTAAAAATATAAAATATGAAAAGAAATAAGAAAATGGATAAATTATAACTAATGGATTGTAAACAACTTATTTTTCTTTTGATTTTGGTATTTTTTAATATTTATAACAAAGATATTCTTTTTGCTTATTTGTTGTTTGATTCAGATTATGTTTTTTTCAATTTCATTCATTTTTAATTTTTAACTTTTGCTTATTATTTATTTATTAATTAAGATTATTTCATATCTTTTCTTCGTTTTCTTTCTAACTAGCTAGTCATATTTTTAATATTTAAAAAGTACAAATTAAATTTGCATTTTAGTTGCCACAGAGTTATGTTCTGTATTTGCAAATAGCACTAATCTCTCATATGTGGCATTAAATTTAGGGCAAAAGCAACTTATTTCTTTATAGTTGTGATATTTTTAATTATAAAAATGGATTAAAAACAAAAATATTTTAATTATTTATTTGGTTTTTATCTGGTTTATTTAATTTTTATTTTTTGTTTAAATTTAATAATAAATAGAATAAAAAAATTATTTATTAGAATTTAATTTAAAGTTTTTGTTCTTTTTTATTTTTTTTTTACTGATTAAAAATAATTTAAATAATACTCTAATTATTTTTTAAATTACCTCGACTAATTATTTTAGAATAATTTAATAAACTATGAAATTATATAGACATCTTAGAGCCAAAAGATTATTTGCTACAAAAATATAATTTTCATAATACTCATCTTATAAAGGAAGATAGAATGAACCATTTAAAAATAATATTTCTAAATATAAAAAAGTTATTTTTTTACATATTTTCTTTTTTTCAAATAAATTGAAATGTGAGGCGCCCTATTTGAATAGACTTACAATTAAGAATTAATAAGTGCAAGTTCGAATTGTGTTGGTTTTATATAAAACGAAAAGAGTGGTTGGTTGATCATCTAAGTCAAATTCCTTTATATTTTTATTTTTCACAATTAAAATATGAGATAAAAGAAAATTAATGAACTACCACTAACTATACATATTTCAAATTGTTGTTGAAAATTTATATATAAATTTACTAAAAATATGTACTTACTATTTATTTTTACAATATTATAAATATTGTTTTTATTAATCAAAATAAAGAAGAAATATTAATATTTTTATTTGTTTTCAAAAAAAAAAAATTATTTAAATAATTTCAGCTACAATAATAAGAATCACATAAAAAACTACAATAATATTATTTAATATTATTATTTATCCTTAAAACTTAATAAAGAAATGTATTGTTTTAAGTTTCTTCAGATGTCTTGTTTCTCATCTCTTCAATACTTTTTTTATAAAGAATTTTTGATTAGTAAATTGTTATAATTTAGTTAAATTTTTGTAATGTTATCATTAAATAATATAAATAATAACGATAAAATATCATTTTTATCTTCTAAATTTTATTTTATTTTACATTGCACTTTTTTTAGAGTAATATTACATTTTCTATCAATCATTTCTTCAACTTAAATTTATTTTTTACAAACTTGTTTTTTAAATAATATATTTATTTATCTATATTTTCATAATTTAAAAAAATTTACTTCCTGTTTTTGAATAAACAATACAATTCATTTAATTTTAAAGTTGAGCTTATAGTTTACACACTGTTTTATTAACAAAATATTTTATTGTTTATATTTATCAAAATCGATTACGAGCTATTTTAAGCAAAAATTTATTGAAGCTAAATCTTCAATTTAATCTACAAAATAATTAGTTAGTTAAGTCATTTATTTACACACTTTATTTTAATAATAATTATTTTAGATATAGAAATTTTTAATAAGAATAATACTTCCTATTTATTAAACAATAAAGTATTCATTAATTTTAACGATTCTTCTTTGTTTTTTATCATGTTTTACAAACTAATTGTATTTATTCAATTTATTTTCATTTTTTTATCAATCTTATTATTATTCAAAAAATACTTCCTATTTTAAATATGAATTTATTCTATTCTTTGCCAAAATCATTTTAGTAATACGCACTATTTTTATCAAAAAATAAATTATTTTTAGTATTTTCTTAAAAACTACTTACTGTTTCCTATTAAATAATATTTCATTGTAATAAAATTTATTGCAAAAACATTTAGTTATTACGACCTGTTTTAAGTATTTCCTATATTCTATATTCCACTTCTTAATTCAAATTACTTCAAACTGTTTTATATAAACATTTTTTAATTTCTCTCATTTTAAACTATTTAAAAATCTACGTGCTATTTTTTATTTAACATATATATCTCTATCTCAATTTAAATATTTAATTTATTACTCTCTATTTTTATAAATAAATTTTCTTAAAAAAGACTCATAAAACATCATCAAATTTACTTCTTTCTATTTTTTATGATAAAATTATTTTAAAATTTATTTTCTTAAAATAATCTATATTACGCACTGAGTTTTAAAGTTAAATTAAATAAATGTCTATAATATTTCTATATTTATAATTTTACGTTCTATTTTAATATTATATTTCTTTGATTTTGTCAAAAATTATTTCCTTTACACACTATTTTATTTTATTATTTTTTATTTCCTTTTATACTAAATCATTAATTTCTTACACACTTTTTTACAAAATAAAATCATTATAGCTTCATCTTATCAAAAATAATTCAAAATATTTATTACATGCTAATATGTTTTTAAGAATA
>JH720097.1:51050-66464 GCA_000231845.2 Tetrahymena malaccensis 436 | reverse complement strand
AAAATGAATTACATGCTTTTTATATAATAAACTTTTAAGAAGAAGACATTAGAATTGTTTGTTACTCCCTTTTTAAATAAATAGTTTTATTTATTTAGATTTATCTATATTAATCATAAATAGAAAAATTTTACACACTATTTATTATTAAAGAAAATGCAGTTTGATTAGGTAATTTCTATTCCATAAGCTTTAATACTTTCTTTTTAATAAAATATTAAAAATTAAAAAGAGTACATAGAATTTGTTATTAAATAATTGATAAATGAATGTATTATAATACTGAACACTATTTAAAGGGTAAGGTTAGTCAATAAACTAATGAATAATTGATACTTTCTAGGTATTTAAAAAACAAGGTTATTTTAGCTAGAAAAAATGTGTTTACAATCTTGATGTTTTAAATTGAATAATATGTTTAAATATTCCCTAGCTAAATAATTTAATCACAGCCTATTTATTTATAGTGTGTAAGTTTGTTAGAATCATTTGATAAAATGATATAAAGATCAGTACTTTCTTCTACAGTAATTTAAGTTAAAAATATTAAATAATTTATTGATGTAGCTGTCTAATTTAGATTATACTTGCTATTTAAAAAATAAAAGATGAATAAAATAAATTAATGAAAGTAAAATAAAAATATTTTACACACTATTTAATAAATTTAAGTGAGAATTTCAAATTTATTTTTCTTCATTTTAAAAAATACATTCTAAAATTATGATTATAAACATAATTTCTTAGAAATGATCCATCAAAAATATTAATTACTCCCTGTTACAAATTAAATATTTGAACTTCTAAAAAGATGAAATATTAAATTACTTTCTTTTATTTAAGATAAATTAAATAATTATCTTTATTTTCATTTTTCTAAATGATTACTGCCTGTTTTATTTATAGAAGATAATTTGAGTATTTGCATATTTAATAAATTAATGATATAAATTACTTCCTATAATAATAATTTAGCTTGTTGGTCAATTTATAATTACTTTAATATAATCTTTCATTACACACTAAGCATTAGATTTTTTAGTAATTAAAAATGTGTTATTTTGTAACATTCAAATTAAATTTTACTTTCTTTTTTAGTTAAGTAATTATTAATTAGAGCAATTACTAAATGTATTTTATCATCTTACGCACTTTCATATCCAATAAAATTAATTTCCATAATTATTTTTATGTTATTTAAATTAATACTTTTTGCTTTTCCTAAATGTTCACATTCATTTGCAGAGCTTGTTGATTCTTTTTATTTTTTAAATGTAATTTTTGAATTGACAAATAAAAAATAAAATTTACCTGCTTTTTATTTAAAATAAATATTAATAATAATGAACGAAGCTATTTATTAATTACTTGCTTTTTTAAATGAGATTAATTTATTCAGATAGTAAATATTTTGTGATAAATTTAAAAAAAAATGTAAATGTCTTCTTTAATCAACAATAAATTATTTAATTATAGCTCCTTTAATAAGTTTATTTATATTTCATTCTCTTACATGCTATTTTAAAATGTATCCCAATTTGATTGAATAAAATAACTTATAACTGAATCTTTACAATCTTTTTTTATTATATTCAATAGCATGCATGGTCTATCTATTGTTTAATTTGAATAACTAACTAATACCTACTAAGAAATTAATTAAATAAATTAATTCATTTTAGAAACTTAATTTTAGAAATTACTTGCACAACCTAAAGCAAATTTAAAAATAATCAATAAAGAATGTCTCATTTCAAAGTTTTTTTAACCTACTAAATCAAAATTTTTTGCTTAGAATTAATTCTCTTTAGAAATATTTAAAATTGGTTACTTGCTGTTTTAAACGTTTAGTATTAAAATTTTTAGACTGTATTTGTGTAATAAGTAATCTTACAGCCTTCGTTTATTAATAATTTAAAATTTTCATAAATTTCAGTTTGTGTGTGTTAGTTTGTTTATTTACTTCCTAAATATTTAGTATATTTTAATATTAATAAAATAATAACTCATCAAAGTATTTATTTACAATATTCTGATTTTTCTCTTTTTTTATTAAATAATTATTAAATTGATAACAACTTGTTATTGTGTTTAATTATACGCATTTCTCCTGTAAGTTTGGCTATTTTTGTTTCTAGTTCTTTGATGGTTTTTTGTTGCTCTTAAATTTTTGATTCTCTTTCTTCCTAAATTGCTTTTAAAGATTATATTTAATATTCAAGTGTTTTGGAATAACCTATTAGCTTTTCGATTCCATCTAGACTCTACTGGTATTCTTGCAAAATACTATCTTCGTTTTTACTTAAGAATTTTGAATTATTTCATAAATTATTTGTCTGCTTATTTGATTAATTAAGCTTACAATATTGGATAGTATTTATTGTTGAAATTCTAGATGAATTCAATTTCTTAGTTTTATTAATTTGCCTTTTCTTGAGTTTCTAGATTAATTAATTGAACAAACTTCGAATCTAAATCAAATTCGAAAGAAATAATCCCTTTCAACAAAATCAAAACCTCTTCTACTGATAACCTTTCTCTTGGGACAAACTGAGTCAGACCGTCAATAATGTACCTAATTTGCTTTTTATATTTAAAAGTTTAAAAATTTTAATCATATGGTAACTCCAAATGTTTTTTGAATGCTAAATCTGAATAGAATCCTTAGATCATAACGTATAGGAGATATCCTTTTTTTAATTTTACATCTACTTAACCAACAAGATTTATTTATTTATTTCTTAATTTTTACCCAGTGAGCAAGCTTCACTCTATTATTTTAGATAAACTATTAAATTTTGTAAAATAAAATAAAAAATACTCTTTGACTAGGATTCATATTAGTTTAGATGTTTTTCTTTTTATACTCCTCATCATAAACTTTGAAAGCTTTTGGATCATAGCATTCTGGTGCCTAAAAGTAAAAGTTTCCCATCTTTAAAATAAATAAAACAGGAGAGAAATGATAAAAAGAACTTCCATGACTAATTAATTACATATTCAGTTATAGAATATCCAGAATTTTTAGGAAGGGTTTATGCAAATCCGAAGTCAGCTGCAAATTAATATGAGATTAATAAATAAATAAACTAGAATTTTATCCAATTTTTTTACAAATAACAGCGTTTCCGTTATAGTCAATTAAAATGTTATCAAATTTTAGATCATTAACAATACACTGCTTAGAGTGAATGAAGTGCAATCCTTAAGCTATATCCTTACAATACTTAATTGCAGATAATTCATTGAGTTTGTTTCCTGGAGTGCTGTCAATTAGCTCTTTCAATGTTCCTTTTAATAAGTTAATTAGTATTTAAGTATACAAAATTTATAATAAAGTTATAAAATTTAAGATATTCTCAATTCTATCTACCTTAACATTCTGTTAATACTAAAAAGATAAATTTTTTCCCATCAATTGCTTTGACTAAGTTAGAAACGTAAGGTGAGCCCTAGCATTACTATAGCATATTCTTTTCTTGCTAAACTTGATTTAATTTATTTTGATTAATTATTCCATTTAGATCTCTAACAGCGATCCCCTTGATTGCAAAACGCTTATTTGTAAATCTTTCTTTTGCTAAAACTACATATCCTTGCGCACCTTCGCCTAGATATCTGAACTCTGAGTATCCATGTTCGGTCAATTCTTCTTTCATCACTTGGTACAACATCTATTGTAAAAGTTCCAAAGGCTTTTCTTAGATTTGTGGAACTTTAGTTAAAAATAAATAGTTAAATTAATAAACAAAACAATCTCAATAGCAAATCTAATAAATATATTTGATTATTTTAGCATAATATTTTATTTTTTATTAAAGATGAAATTCAATATTTTAGTAACTAATTTAAATTCAAATCAAAATTTTAATATTTCAATTAATATTTCAAAGCAAAATGCATTTCATTTTTATTTTTATTCTATTTTCTCACATAATTTAGAATCGTAATCATATTAATTTATGAATATTAGGGGATAGACAGAAAAATAGATAACTTTTCAGTAAAAAGCAACTTTATGGGATTAGAGGATCTGTAAATAATTTTATTATCGATTTACGGGTAGTCTAAAAATTGCTATTTCTTTAATATTTTGCCCTAAAATACTCTTCAATTTTAGTTTTTTCTTTTTTCTCTCATCGTAGAAAAGATAATCATGTTTATTTATTGAGAAAATGAGTTAGATAAAAAGTGCTTAAATGATTTGAAACTCTCTTGAAATTTAAGGATCTTATAATAATTATATCATTTTATTTATGGGTAATCTTAAAATGGTTAGTTTATTTATATTTCATCACTAACACCTCTTCATTTTTATTTTTGTTCTTATTTTTATTCTGATGTACAAATAGCCATGTTTGTTTTAATTATTGATAACGAAAAATACGAAGATAGCATTTAACTCTTTTTTAATTTTATAAAAATGATAAGATGGTAGATGTTTTTACAAAGATAGACCTTATTTATCTATTACTAATGCACATTTGCTTCTCATTATTTTGCTATTTCACGAGTTTTTGTGCAAAAAAAATTGTTTGCTATTAATATTTTGAAGATCATTTTTTTGAGATCATGATCGACTTTAACTTAAGAAAAAATTTAGGTTTGAATGCGGGAAAGCATGAAGTTAAATCACTCATAATTTTATTTATTTTAATTTATGCTGGTAAATAATATAGATTATTATATTGCTATAATCTAAGTTTATTTATTTTATTTTTTCCTCATGTTCTTACTATTAAATGAATGTAGAAATAATATGATTGATGATATTAATGAATCTTTTCTTTAAAATATGGCAAACAAAAAGCATAAGAGAAAGCTTACATAACTGTTGATTCTTTTGAAGCACTTAGATATTTTTTTGTTAATATAACTTCTTGATTTCATTCCTATTTCTAATATGGGAAGCTAATTGCTATTTTAAATTGAAACTACTCATAGATCAATTATCTTAGTTTTATCTTTCTTTCTATTTGCTTTTTTCTTTCACTAACTTTTTAATTTAAAGAATCTTTCTTATTTATTATACAAATGAGGAAAATAAAAAAAGTTAGTAGAATTTAAAGTAATAAATAAATGCATATGCAAAAAATACTAAATCATCCTTATAAAAAAGAAAATCAGCTATAATAAAAACAAAGCAATATTCTAATATCAAAGCATTCATAAATGCAAGGCTTAACATATTTTTTATGGAAATTATGTCCTCTAATACATTTAGTATTTTCATGTAAGACCTTATGGTCTATCACTATATATATAATTACTTCTTCTCAATAATAAAATACTAAATAAGCATATCTTAAAAAGTGACGAATAAAAAGTTTTTTCTAAAAAGCAAAACGTCAAAAATAATACATTTTTTTTAAATAAAACAAAACTATCAAATTTTTTAATTTTTCTTTTCATCATTTTGTAAAAATAAAGTGATATTTTAAGTAAAATTTCAACTTCTACAAAAAACATGTAATATTATATAAGTCTAAGTTAATTATATCTATATAATTTATTAATATTTTATATTTTTAATAACAATTTCTTTTCAAATTTAGTTATTTGCTTGTTTGTCCACACTTTTCCTATTATATAGCTAACTGATAAAATGATGCATAAAAAATTTATTTGATCTCAATCAGTTCTATAAAATATTGATATTACTTAGATTGTTACTTTCATTAATTTGAAAAGAGATTTTAAAATTACCCCGAAATCTATCATTTATAAAATTCTTTCTGCTTTATAAACTTCTTTCATTTTATATTACTAATAAAATTTAATTACATAGATTATCTATATAATTATTTATTTAGGTATTGAAAATTGATTCTCAAACTTATTAGATACTGTTTGTTAATTCAATTTTGTTTTTTTGGTTATTTTTTTCAGTTTCGGTTTTCATTTAGCTCCAGACTAATTCTATATATGATTTAAGACTGGATATGATGGGGGATGATAAATTTTATTAATATTTTATTCTTTAAGCCAATCAGTTACAAATATTGCCCTGTGATATCTAGTTTTATTCTGTAAAAATCTCCAGCTTGCAGTAAGATATTTTTAATTAGACTTATCTGGTAACAAAAGTTTTAGTAATTCTAAATATTTTTGATTGTTGAGGGCTCCATCGATCTATTAAAACCAATCTTTTGCTTTCTACAAATTTCACCCCACATTAAAATAGAGATATAGGGATTTTGCTTTAGTTTTTAAGAAACGTTTCACCATGAAATACAAATACTTTTGATGTTGTCCTTCACAGCTAAAATTAGCTTTCATATGAGAAAACTACATTTTAAAGCTTATCTTTTTAATGTTATTAACAATACTTTAACTAGCCTTGGGTAAATAAAACTGTATTTTTTCTAGACTATTTTTGGGTCACTTATATGATCAGTCTATTGATAGTTTTTCCTTCACAAATATGTAAAAAATGTATTACAAATTATATATAAATTGCCTTTATATATTTAACCTGAAACATTAATTTTAAGAATATTAAAAGACTTTAGAGTTAATAAAATATTAAGTATAGCCAAGAGCGATAAAGGCTAATCTAGTTATAAATCAAGTGTGACAGAAATGGGAGATTTATTATCAAGTAAAGAGGTCTATGCAAAATCAATGTATTTGTAAAAGCTACTTATTGTGGGGATTACAGGATTAAACTACAATTAAATTGGTTTATCAAAGTAATAATTTTAATATCTTTGGTTATACATGAATGACTATTTTTAAAAACTTTGAAAGTCTTTAAATTAATCTTGTTCAATTAAAAACCACCCATATTAGATGTATTTTTACCTCTAATTTTTAGATTAAATCTATTCTATCTCTGCTGTTTTAACGCTGCTATCCCAGATTCTACCATTATAACTATATGTGTTACAACTAGAGTTAATATATTAAATTACATCTGGTAGGTAATTTAAATTGAAAATATTATTAATATCCTTAAATTAATCATTCAATAGTTTTTTTCTAATTTCGAAAATTTCATTTTGCTAAGTTTCTGGTAAAACCTGCTGAGTACTTTCTCCGCTAATAAAGAGATTATTTTGGACATAGGATTTTATGTTTTCGAAAAGTTTAATCTGATTTTAAATTAGTTAGATTTTAGTTTCTACTTCATTTTTTTCTTTCAATTCATTGTTAGATATATTTGTTTGATCATTTTTTTAGCTGCTGTCATTTTCAGGTGTAAGAATCATATTAGGATTGAATTAAATGAGTCTAATGCTTTCATCAGGTAAGAGAGATTGTTAAATTGCATAGCTATCTACCTCTTTTGCTAAAAGAAGTGTTTTTTTTTCAACAAATTATTTAATTTTGCTAGTATTGAAGTTAAAGTTTATTATATCTTCAGGATATATATATTGTTTTCTAAACATCTTTTTTTTTCTTCTTAAAATATTTACTTTTATTTAAATTAATTATTTTTTTTAATTTTATTTATGGACTCGAGTCAGATAAGAATAATTATCTAATAGACTCTTTTACTTTTTAATTATAATCAAATTGTCTATAAGATTTATTAAGATTATTAATTATCAAATCCACCTAATATTTTCTATATGAAAAACAAAATTTATTTTTAATCGAAATGTCTATTAAATCTATTAAGATACTTTATTAATTTATTTTTTAAGAAATAAAAGTATTTTAAATCAAATACTTTTATCAAAGGCGTTTAAAATTAAAGGAAAGTTTTATTTTAATGCCAATATATTAAGCAATTATTTAGATCAAATCATCAATTTAAAATTTGATTAGAATTGCCACTTTAATAAAATCTATTTACAATTTAAGCATCTATGAGATTTATTAAGATTCTTAATCATCAAATTTGAATTATCACTTTTATTAAATTTATTTTTTAAGAAATAAAAGTATTTTAAATAAAATAATTTTATCAAAACCTTAAAATTAAAGGATAATTTTATTTTATTACCAAAATATTAAGAAATTATTTAGACCAAATTATCAACTTAAAATTGGATTAGAATAGCCACTTTAAAAAAATTTATTTGTAATCATTGTGTCTATACTATTTATTAAGATTCTCTATATTAAATTAATAAAATACTTTTTATGTGTAATGAATAAGCATTCAATTTTTGAATAGCTGCATTAATAAAATTTATTTACAATAAAAGCGTCAATAAGATTTATTAATATTTTTAATCATCATTCACCTATGCAATTTTATACGAAATCAAAAAACATTCAATTTTTATATTAAGATAGTTACTTTAATTAAATTTATTTTTAAAGAAATAAAAGTATTATAAATAAAATAATTTTACCAATGGCACTTAAAATTAAAGGAGAATTTTATTTTATTACTAAAATATAAAGAAATTATTTAGACCAAATTATCAACTTAAAATTGGATTAGAATAGCCACTTTAAAAAAAATTATTTGTAATCATTGTGTCTATACTATTTATTAAGATTCTCTATATTAAATTCATAAAATACTTTTATATGTAATGAATAAGCATTCAATTTTTGACAATAAAAGAGTCTATAAGATTTATTAATATTTTTAATCATCATTCACCTATGCAATTTTATATGAAATCAAAAAACATTCAATTTTTATATTAAGATAGTCTCTTTAATTAAATTTATTTTTAAAGAAATAAAAGTATTATAAATAAAGTAATTTTACTAATGGCACTTAAAATTAAAGGAGAATTTTATTTTATCTATATTAAATTAATAAAATACTTTTTATGTGTAATGAATAAGCATTTAATTTTTGAATAGCTGCATTAATAAAATTTATTTACAATAAAAGCGTCTATAAGATTTATTAATATTTTTAATCATCATTCACCTATGCAATTTTATATGAAATCAAAAAAGATTCAATTTTTATATATTCTTATTCTCCTTGGTGAGAAGAATCTATTTATGTTATTTGCATAATTTAAATTTATTGTAAAAAATTTTAATCCGTAAATTAAATAAGTATTTATCAAAATCTAAGTAAATGAAAAACTACATTACATAATAATAATTAGTTTAAAAAATATTTGACTTAAATTTTGTTTAGCATAAATTTTTTAATATGTATTATTGAAATATTGTATAATTCAAAGGAAAAAGTGAATGCAAATAAATTTTGTTAATTAATATGTGATTTGAAAACATATTTGCTAAATTTATTTAGATAAAAATAATCACCCTATTCTTAGTATAATTAAGAAATTAAAATAATCATATATACGAAGTTATTATCTTAAATTGTTATCATATATATATCATTTTATAAATATATTTTAAATAACTAATCTTTTAGGCTTTAAAAACTGTCTCTTTATTTTCTATTGGTCTAATTCATTTATATTATCTGATCTTTTAATATTTATTAGAAAAAATTAAAAAAATAGTAATGAATGGATGATATTTATAATTAGTAAAAAAAATTCAAATAAAAATATCACATTCCAAACAAATAAACTGTATTTACTAAAGATAAAGTATCAAGGTTAAGAGATATAAGCTTTTTGCTAAACCAGAACCTAAGTCGAATGCCCCATTTGAATCAATGTTATTTTAACTTTTTAAATATAAAAAGAAATTATAATAAATTCGCAATATTAGCTTGAAGGAAAAATTAAAAAATAGTCAGAAATTTATTGACAATTAAACAAAAAATGAAAATGAAAAATAAATTAAATCATAATAAAAAATGCTATTATCAACTATAAAACAAATAAATTAAATAAAAAAGCTAATAATATTTTTTTTCTTTTCAATTCCTTTTAAAATTTCAAATTATCACAACTAATGTGAAATAAACTGTTTTTACTTCAGATTAAGTTTTAAATTTTTGAGACTAATGCACTTTGCCAAAGCAGAACCTAAATATAATGCACTGTTATTACCAATTGTATTACCACTTTTAAATATTGAAGAAAATAAAATTAGAAAATTAGTTTTTTAGTAAGAAAAATGAAGAAACCATATCAAAATACTAGATATTTTAAAATAATAAAATAATAATTTTACACTAAAAATAATTTAAATTCAAAAAATGATAATCAAAAATAAAAAAGTTTAATAAAATGAAAAGGCTTTTATGTTTTGATCTCATTTTAATTATTCAAAATATCACAATTTAAAAAAACAAACTCTATTTACAATAAATTAAGTGTCAAACTTGAAAGATTCGATAAAGCAAAATTTAAGCCTAATATACCATTATCACCAATTCCGTTTCCACTTTTAAAATATTGAAGTTAAAATTTGTTATAGAGAGAAATAAGAAATTAAAATGATAAAATAAGAAATTAAATTTTATGTAAATAAAATTGAAGGTTAAAATATTCGTTAAAAAAACATAATTGTTATTTAAAAAAGAATAAAATAAAATAAAAATATAATAAGTAGTATAATTTTTTTTGTATTAAAATATTTTAAGAAATATCTTAATTCAAAAGAATTTAAATTTTTTACCCAAGATAAAGTATCAAATTTGAGAGATTAGAGCACTTTGCTAAAACAGAACCTAATTTTTATGCACCTTTATTACCAATTTTATTACCACTTTTTTAATTAAAAATTTTTTTAGTTAGAAGGAAAAAGGAATAAAAAAAAGAAACGATAGCAAATTAAAAGAATGCTAAAACAAAAGTTGAAAATTCAAAATGAGTGAAAAAAACACATTAAGTATTATAAAATAAAATAAGTTAAATAAAAATATTTTTTTTAATTAATTATTATATTAAAAAAATATCCCAATACAAAATTCCAAAATAAATAAACTGTCTTTACTATAAATCGAGCGTTAAATTTAAGAGATTAGAGCAATTTGCTAAGCCGTTAAATAAGTCTGATGCACCTCCTCCACCAATATGGTTGAGCCTATTTAAAATTTGAAGAAAAAATAATTAATTTGTTATTAATATAAAATAATTAAAAATAAAAAAGTAAATAAATTAATATAAAGTGTTAATAATAATAATATTTTTGTTTTAAATTAATTTTTAAATCAATAATATCATAATTAAAATGAATTAAATAGTTTTTACCTTAAATCAAGTGTTAAATTAGAGAGATTAGGGCACTTTGCTAAAGCGGAACCTAAGCCTAAAACACCTTTTTTATCAATCTAATTTTAGCTTTTAAAACATTGAATAAAATATAATTAGTTAAATTTAAAGGAAAATGATAAAAATAATATTAATAAAGATAATTAATTCATTAAAAATAAAATAAATTATTTGAAATTAAAAACTGTTTAAATTAAAAAATATTAGAAAAAAAAAAATTTTAAATAACTTTTTAGTTTTAAATTATGTTTTATTAATTAAAAATATCAGCACCAAAAACAAATTATTTTTACTAAAGACTGAGTTTAAAATTTGAGAGGTTATTGCAATTTGCTAAGTTAGAAACTAAAATTGGCATGCCTTCACAAATGTTATTATATCTTTTTAATTTTTTGAATAAAATAGTATAATAGTAAGTAAATATAAAAAATAAATTAATTACAAGATAATTAACAATAAAAACAAAAGTTAAAAATTAAAAATGACTTAATTAAAAATAACAGAAAAATTATAGTCAAAAACCAAATAGAAAGCTAATTAATAAAAAGTTTTTTTGTTTAAAATTCATTTTTTGTTTTAAAAATATCACAGTTTAATTAGAATAAATTATTTTTACAAAAAACAAAGCGTCAAATTAGAGAGATTAGTACAGCTTGCCAAAGCAGAACCTAAGCTTGATAAACCTTAAACGTCAATTTTATTAGAGCTTTTTATGTATTAAAAACATAATTTAGTCAGTTAGTCATTTTTTTAGAAGTAAAGAATTAAAAAATAAAATGAAATTATGTAAATTATTAATTTTGAAAGCAAAAGTTGAAAATAAAATTAAAAAAAATAACTAAAATCAAACCAAAATAAGCAAATAAATACTTATTAATAAAAAGAATTTTTTATTTGAAACTCATATTTGTATTAAAAATATCATAATTAAAAAGGAATTGACTATTTTACCTTAAATCAAGTATCAATTTCGAGAGATTAATACACTTTGCTAAAGCAGAACTTAAGCTCGATGTAAAATTATCACCAAATTAATTATTACTTTTTAAATTTTGAGGTAATTAATATAATTAGTTTTTAGTTTTTAATAAGGAAAAACGAAATAAAAAAATATAAAATTAAATAATAATGAAAGCAAAAATTGAAAATGAGCTAAATTAAAAAAAATATCTGAGTTTATATAAAAGTAAAATTTAAATATTAAATAAAAAAAACAAATAAACTTGATAATTAAAAATATAGTATAAAATAATAAATTAAATTTACTTAATTTTAATATTTACATCAGTATGAGATTTAAGATTAGAGTTTAAAAACTTTTTTAATTATGAAAATAAAGTAAAACAATAATTAATTAAATAATAAATATTTACATCTTCTAAATCGTCAAAATATTTATTTTATTTTATCATTTATTTTTTTTGTTGAAAAATATTTAATTCTTATTTTAGTTAAAGTTATTTTTTTAAATGATTAGAAAGAAATTAATTTAGTTTTAGTATAAGAAAAAATAAGTTTAGAAAATGTTATGATTTATAAGATGGCTTAGAAAGTTTTTTGATTAGTTTATAAATTACTCTACTTATGTAAAATCTAGATATTTAAAAGTGTGGCATAAATATTTTTAATTGTAAATATAAATAATTTTAGGAATTCTTGGTTGATAACAATTTTTAACAAAGAAATTTTTAAATAAATTTTTTATTTAAAAAAATAAGATAAAAATAAATTATATGTTTTATTCATTGTTTTAAAGGTACTAACTATATAGATAAATAAAAACATTTTTTTATATTTAAAAATTTTTATTTTTCAAATAATTCATTCTATCTATTTATCTTTAGTGTTTATTTTTTATCATAAATATATTATTTTGGAAACTAATCTTTTAGTTTTAAGAACCTTGTTCAAAATTCTTAATTTTTGTGATTCACTAATTTGGTCCAGTCTAATGATATATAATAAAAAATACTTAAATTAGTTTAATGAGTTAAAAATTAAAAAGAGTAAATACTTTAGATTAAATTATGACAAATAAAAATAATTATAAAAAAAAACTAAACAAATAAAATAAAAAGCTAAAAAATAAATTGAATATTTTGTTTTAAATCTATTTTGATTATAAACAATATCATAATCTAAAAGAAATAAGATGTTTTTTACCCAAAATGAACTGTCAAATTTTAGATAGTAGTGCTCTTTGCTAATGCAGAAACAAATCTTGAGGTACCCTCATAACCAATATAATTGGAACTTTTTAAATATTGAAGAAAATATAATTAGTTTGTTTATAAGTTAGTTAAAAAAAAACATATGAAAAGAACAAATAAAATCATCGAAATTTAAAAAATTAAATCAAACAAAACTTTAATAAATAAAATATTATTTTAAATATTAAAAATTACTACAGTCTAAAAGAAATTAAATATTTTTACCTTAAATAAAGTGTCAAATCTGAGAGATTAGGGCAGTTTACTAATGCAAAACCTAACCCTGAGACACCTTCATCACCAATTTAATTACGACTTTTTAAATATTGAACAAAATATAATTAATCTTTTATTAGTTAGTTAGAAGAAAAATGAAAAAAATATATGTAAATAATCAGAAAAAAAAACAAATAAATCTAATAAATAAAAGGATTGTTTTTATTTTAAATCCATTTTTATTATAAAAAATATCATAATCCAATGGAAATAAGCTGTTTTACCATAGGTTAAGTTTCAAATTTAAGAGATTAGCGCAGTTTGCTAGTGATGAACCTAAGGTAGAGGCACCTTCATCACCAATATAATTATGACTTTTTAAATTTCGAAGAAAATTTAAATATTTGGTTTAAAGGAAAAATGAAGAAAAAATATGAAATTAGAATAAAATAATAAATAGAAAATTTTAAGCTAAAATTTTTAATTAATTATAAATTAAATTAAAATAACCATAATAAAAATCAAATAGCAAATAAATCAAATAAAAAGCTAGTAAGTAAAAAGAATTTTTTTTGTAAAAATCACAATACTAAAGAAATAAGCTAATTTACATTAAATCAAGTTTCAAATTAGAAAGATTGCTACAGTTTATCAATGAAGAGCCTAAGATTGAGGCACCATTTGCCAAAAATTAATTAGCACTTTTTCAATATTTAAGAAAATATAATTAGTTTATTTTTATTAGTTAGTTAGAAAGAAAGAATACTGAAAAAATATTATTAAAAAAATAAATTAGTAAATAGCGATAATAAAAAAGTAAATAAATCAAATAAAAACTAATAATAAAAAGATTGATTTTGTTTTCAATTTATTATGATATTAAAATATCACAACTTAAAAGAAATAAGCTATTTATACCCTAATTCAAGTGTCAAATTTGAAAGATTAGTGCATTTTGCTAATATAGAACCTAATTCTGAGGCACCTTCATCGCCAATTTGATTGGACCTTTTACATATCGTTTAATATAATTATATTAGCTTGTTTATTAGTTACTACAAGAAAAAATGAAATATGAATAAAATAATAAATAAATAATTTGAGAGAAAATTGAAAATGAAAAATAAGATGATTAGCATAAATATTAATTTTAATAAATAAAAAAGAATATTTATGAGAATATTTCTTTTAAAAATTGTTTAATTGATATAATGATAAAATAAATAAGATTAATGATAGTAAATTTAATTTACATTAGATCAATACAGAGATCAGTATGGGATTAAAGGGAAGACTTTACTAGCTTTTTTAATTATAAAAATAATGTCATAAAGCAATCTATTAAAAAAATAATAACTACTTCTTTAAGATGTCTATATTTATTCTATTATATCATTTATTTTTTTGATAATTAATTTTTGCAATTTTATCTTAACTTAATCAATTATAAAAATAGTTAATTACCTATTTATTTTTAATAAGAATTAATTTTGACGTAAAGTAGAAATATATTTTAGATCAAATATAAATTTAGAAAATTTATTGTAAATAAAGGTTATATAAATAATTAGAAAGCTCTATCATAAAATAACCATAATTTTGCATCTTGATTAAATATCATCTTTTATTAATTTCATTTTAGATTTTGGTAATAAAAATAAAATAAGCTAACAAAAATAATGGAATAAAATATTTTACAGTTGATTGATTATAAATATCCTAAATTGATTATTAAATATTTAAATTGATACCTAATTTAGTAATAGTTTAAATTTTAATATTTAATAAACTTCCAATAAATAAAATTTTCAGTAATAAAAAAAATGAACAATATTACAATAAATCTTTTATAAAATATTTAAATCAGTATTGTAAAATATGAAAGTTATTTCATTTAAATGTAAAAGTATTCATAAGAAGCACAT
>JH720097.1:0-29832 GCA_000231845.2 Tetrahymena malaccensis 436 | reverse complement strand
CTAATATATTTTTAAGAATAAAGTTATTTATTTATTTATTTCAGCATCTTCTTATCAAATATAATTCAAAATATTTATTACTCCCTAATATATTTTTAAGAATAAAGTTATTTATTTATTTATTTCAGCATCTTCTTATCAAAAATAATTCAAAATATTTATTACTTCCTAATATATTTTTAAGAATAGAGTTATTTATTTATTTCAGCATCTTCTTATCAAAAATAATTCAAAATATTTATTACTTCCTAATTAATATATTTTTAAGAATAAAGTTGTTTTTTTCATCACTTCTTCCAATGAAAAAATAAATTACTCCCTAATTTAAAAAATATATTTTGATAAAATCTAAGGAAATAAAAGTAAAAAATTACACACTATTAATAGTATTTATTATTAATCATATATTTTTAAATTTGATTTAAGTTAATTACAAACTATTTTAAAATCGCGATTAAGGTATCTATTAATGACTTGGAATTTGAAATAATACTTTCTATAATTAAGAAAACTTATTTTTAGTATTGTAAACAATAAATTTACATGCTTTTTATTAGATTGATAATATTATTAATAGCTTAACATTATTTTTTAAAAAGTATACTCCCTATTTTAGATGATAATAATTACTATAATTAATTAGTAGCGAAGCTTAAAAGTAATACACACTATTTAAGGAGAAATGATATAAATCTGTATCTATAATTGAAGAGGTGTTACTTTCTTTGAATAATAAGATTCAATCAATTATTAATATCGAGAATAAATAATTTTTACTCCCTTTTTTTAAAAAAATCTTTACAATTTAATAAAAATAAAGAAATAAATTTGATTACACACTATTTAAGTTGAAGATAGCTTAAACAACATGCTAGTAAACTCATATAATTTTACTGCCTAAGCAAATATTTTTGGAGATAAGTATTGTAAAATAAAATAAATTGAATACTTTCTGATAATTTATTTGATTAAATTGAGCTATTAGAAGTCTAATTTACTTGCTAAGTATAACATTAAAAATAATTTTTAGTATCTATTAAGTATCAAATTAAAGCTTTACACACTATTGAAAAGAAATAATTTATTCCAGAATTTACATCATTAAATTTACTTTCTTTTTTAAAAGTATATGACTTAATTAATTATTTTATCATATTAATAAAATTTCACTCCCTATTTAAGATATATCTTCATCAAGATCTTAATAATAATAATTAGATTTTACTCCCTAATTTAAATAAAAGGTCAAAACTTATTTTTTATACTAAAATTACGATCTATTTTATAATTATAATATTTAGACTTATTTTTATCAAAGTAAGAAATAAATAATTACTTCCTATTTTTATTAAATATTTAATTTATTTTCTATTTCTTCAACTAAGCAGTATACGCACTATTTTAAATAATAAATGAATGTTTAACCATTTTTTCACAAGCATATTTTAAAATAAAAGTTTACTTGCTATTTTAAGGTAAATTAATTAAAGTAATTCTTTTTTTAGAAGGTGTTCATAAATATTATTACACACTTATTTAACAATAGATAATTTTATTAGTAATTTAATCTATAAATGCTTGAATTTTCATACTCTATTTAAACTCTAACTCGTTGATGCTTATTGAATCAATGGTTCTTAAAGCTTTTAGTTCTACTTTATATAATTATTAATTAGAAAATCGAATAATGACTTGATTGATTCTAAAAATATGTTTAATTAATACTAGCTAATTTCATATTAAAATAGCAATTTATTATTTTATTTATCATGCTGTAATAATTTTTACATCCTTTTTTAAATATAAAATTTAAATAAATATTTGATAATAAAATTTAATTATAATTACAGTCTTCTTTTTATAAAAATATTTTAAAATTTATTTAATGAACTAAAAAAATTGAGAACTACTGGTTACTATATTATATAGTTTTATAAAAATTTATTTATCAAATAAACCTTTTTTGTTAGTTTTATTAGTAATTTTACTTGCTAAGATGAATTAAGAGGAGTTTTTAATTTGTAATTTAATTAGTTAAAAAACTACTTGCTATTAATATTAATAAATATCAATAAAACTCACATTATTTGAATAAATCTAATTTACGCTCTCTTTTTATATATAATTTATAAAATAGTTAAATCCTTAGCTAATATTTATATCTATGATACTGATTTCTTCTTATGGGATCATGTTCTTTTAGATTTCTTAAGCTATTTAAGGTAAATAAAACTTGCATCTTTCTCTAAAATATTTATTTATAATACTCTTCATCTATTATGGAACTTAGATTTTATTCTTATCTTATTCTAATTAATAAATATTTATTGATATATTTTTTTCTTTTTGATATTAATTCATAATACAAGGTTCCAAAGATTTAATTTTTTCCTTCAACTCTTGAATTTCTTTCTGTGATCTCTCTTAATTTTCTTTGATGTTTTTCTCCAACTCTTCAATTCTTTTCCTTGCTCTATCCTAATTTTCTAAAAAACATGCTTTTTAAGTTTCTAAATCAAGTTTATTGTTTTTTAATTTCTCGTTTTCCCTTCTTAAAATTTATAATTGTTCTTCTATTTGTTAAAATTGTTAATCTTTTTTCTAAGAATCGACTTGTAAACTATCCTATTTTTATTATAAAGATAAATTTAAATTTTGAAGATTTTTTAATTGATTTTCGAAGTTCTCAAAAGCTTGCTGGTCTTTTGTCTGTAATTTTCCTTATAAATCCTTAATTTCTTGATCTTTTTTTTAAAGTTTTTCTTCAGAAGCAGCCTTTTTTGTGTAAAAAAAATATATTTTTTTTGCTTTTATTTAGTTTAAATTCTTGCCTATATTTCTTATATTTATTTTTCTCTCTCCTCCAAAGTTTTTTTCAAATTTTTCAAATCTGCTGATAAATTTTGGTTCTCTTTTTGAAGTTATTCTATCAAATCCTGGAGAAAACTATCTTCGTTTTTACTTTGAAAAGACATAGAATAAAATAGTAAAATATATTTGTTAAAACTTACACTATGGGATAGTATTATTTATCAAATGTCTCAATAAATTCTATTCCTTTGAGTTCATTTTAACATTATTTCTAAGTTTATTCAGTTACAAAAATTTGGTATTTCTAATCTAAATTAAATTCAATAGATATAATCTATTTGAGTTGCTCTAAAGCTTCTTTGATAGACAACCTCTCTTTTGGTATAAATTTGGTTAAACCATCAATTATCTTTTAAAGTTATTAGCTGTATTTAAAAGACTTAAAATGGTCATCATATTCTAAAGGTTTATGCTTTTCATACATAAACTTAATTGCTTCCTTCTTTCCTTATACCATAGTGTAAATCAAATATCCTATTTAATAATATCAATTAATATTTATCATGGAAAGAAAATAAATATATATTACCAAACGAACAAGCTTCACTCTAAATTATAAAATATGAATAGTTTTATTTAAAGAAATTATGATTATAATACTCTTTGACTTGGGTTCATTTATGTTACTTAGCCTAATTTAGTATATTCATTTTCGTATAGTTTCACAATTTATCGATCAACACACTCTGGTGCTTAAAAGTAAAGGTTCCCTTCCTTTAAATTATGAAACTACTTGTAATTCGATTTATATATATAATTATTGAATATTACATATTCTTTATAAGTGTAACTTAAATCTTTTTTGAGTTTTTGTGCGTAGCCAAAATCACCTATTAGAGTAACATTTAATTGATTGGCTATATTCTTTAAAAGAATGAAATTTTACAAACTATAGCATTGCCATTATAATCAATTAAGATATTGTCCATTTTGAGATCATTTACTAAATAGCCTTTACCATGAATATGCAAAAGACCTTCAGCAATATCTTTAGAATATTTAATTGCAGATATCTCATTTAATCTTTTGTCTTAAGTACCTTCGATGAGTTCTTAAAGTGTTCCTTTTTAGATATTATTTAACATGAATCGAATAATCACAAAGCTAAAAGCAACACATACCTTAATATTCTGTAAAAACTAAGTATAAAAGCTAATTTTTTTCAAAGTCAATCGATTTTATCAAATTCGAAACATAAGGTGAACCTCTACATTATGATAAAATCTCGATCTCTTTTTTTGCATTCTTCAAATCTTCTTATTGATCTTCAATTTTTTCTTCTTCATCTCTAAT
Source organism: Tetrahymena malaccensis 436 (assembly GCA_000231845.2). NCBI lineage: Eukaryota > Ciliophora > Oligohymenophorea > Hymenostomatida > Tetrahymenidae > Tetrahymena > Tetrahymena malaccensis. The sequence continues at coordinate 25,668 of JH720097.1, read as the reverse complement.
TAAACATCCCTTGATAGCATAACGCATATTTGTTTATTTCTCTTTTGCTAATATGACATAACCTTAAGTTCCTCTTGCTAAATATCTGAAATCTGAGAAATTGTCTGCTAATTCTTTTTTCATGATTGCATAGGTTAGCTTTTCCTCTCTCTCTTTAAACTTCTCAACAATATCAGACACTATAAATTAATCAAATTATAATAGGTTAATAATATTTATTTTATAGAGAACAATAAATCTGAATTTGACAAATAAACTTAAGAAATTGTTTTTTGAGGTAAAAAAATATTCATTTTTTCATTGATAATGATGTTTTAATTAAAAATAATAATATGATCATTTAAAATTTAACTCTTAATGCCCATTATTAATCAAAGAAATCTTATAATTTATATATATTAAGTAGGGCATTAAATCTTAAATAGGTAAATAAACTTAGAGAATTGAATTTTAGGAATTGATATAAAGTATTCATTTTTTAGTTGATAATAACGATATGATCATAATATTAACAATCAAAAGTTAACTCTTAATACCGATTATTAACCTAAGGAGTCTTAAAATATATATATTAAGTAGAGCAATAAATCTTAGATAAATAAATAAACTTTTAGTATTGAATTTGAGGGATAGATATAAAGTATTCATTTTTTTAGTTAAAAATAATGGTATGTTCTACATATTAATAATCAAAATTTAACTCTTAATGTCCATTATTAATCTGAGGAACCTTATAATATATGTATATATTAAGTAGGGCAATAAATCTTAGAAGGGTAAATAGGCTTAGAGAATTGAATATGAGGAATAGGTATAAAATATTCATTTTTTAGTTGAGAATAATGATTAAAATAAAAATAATGATTTGGTCAACATATTAATCAAAATTTAACTATTAATGTCCATTATTATTCTAAGGACTCTTATAATATATGTATATATTAAGTAGGGTATTAAATCTTAGAAAGTTAAATAGACTCAGAGAATTGAATTTAAGGAATAGATCTAAAATATTCATTTTTTTAGTTGGAAATAATGATTAAATTAAAAATAATGACATAATCATCATATTGATATCAAAAGTTAAATTTTAATAATTATCATTAATCTAAAGAGTCTAATATTTATATATTAAGTAAAGCATTCAATCTTTAGTTGATAAATAGGCTTATGGATTGAATATTGAGGTATAGATATAAAATATTCATTTTTAGTTGAATAGAATGATTTAATAAATAATAATTATATGATAATATTTATAATCAAAAGCTAAATTTGAATAATCATTACAAATCTAAGGAGTCTTTTGAATTGTCTAGATATTTTAAAGTTAAATCTACTACTAGATTGCTTTTTTATTAATGAAATGTTTCACTAATTCAAACTTAAAGTTTGAGCCTTCCATTCTTTATAAAACTAAAAATAGCTACTAATTACTACTTTCCTTGCTAATCTTTAATATTTTTTAATTAAATTCTTATTAATTATTATCTATCAATAAATATCTTCTGACTTGTAATATTTATATTGTTTAATTAATAGAAAGTCATTCTTTTTAACTCAGGCTTTTTTAATCACTTTTAAGTATTACATACAGATACTTATTTTTTGAAATACTTTAAAGATTTCTTAAGACATGCTATCTAAATAAAAAAATCTATTTTTAATATTTTTAAGTACTTAAGAATCCATTAATTAATAAGATAATTTTTTAAATATCTATTTTAATATTTTAAAGGATTTAGAAATATTAATGAAAAACAAAAAACCTTACACTAATATAAGATCAAAAAATCAAATAAAAAAATATAAAATGGCATGTTCAAAATAATTCTTTTATTAAATTTTTATTGTATTAATGTGTATTAATATTGATAAAAATGACACTAAGCAGTTTCATATTCAATTTTTAAGTCTTAATCACATTAAATTGCTAATTGTTTTATAATTCATATATAAAGCTTTAGTAATCTTATTTTATAAATTAATATCAAACATTGGATTTGAATAGTTATCTATCTATTTTAAAAATATTAAATTAAAACATATCAAATGAAAAGTTAAGAAATTGATGAAAAAGCTATTATATAAAATTCATCTATATTATTTTAAAATACTTTATTTTCAAAACTTTTATATTTTTGATCACAGTTTTATTTATTCTCTCTATTCAATCTTATTAAAAAATAAATAGTTAATATCTATTTTTATAATGTATTAAATTTAGATAAATGCTATAAATAAATATAAAAAAAAATAAATAATATAATAAAATAAATATTTTGAAAATTTAGAAGATTTAAGTATATATTTAATCTCTATTAAATTATAATTAAATTTATTTATTTTATCATTTTAATCAAGTTTCATTTTTTCAAGAAATATTCTCATAGATCTCATTATTTATTCATTCAAATTAATATTTATGTCTTTGTATCTTATTTTTATTTTTAACTTTTGCTTAAATTATTTACTATTTTATTTTTAATTCATATTTTTTATTTATTTTTCCTTCTAACTAACTAATATTTTCTTCAATATTTAAAACATAAAAATTAAATTGGAGCAAATGGACCTTCAGGTTTTGACTGTGGATTAGCTAGCTGCACTAAAATATCATATTTTACACCTGATTTATGGTAAAAACAGCTTATTTGTTTTGCATTATGGTATATTTTTAATATCAAAAAAAATTAAAGCAAAAAAGTCTTTTTAATTGATTTAATTTATTTTTGATTCTTACTATAATATCAATTATATATTTTTAAGATAAAAATCTAAAAAACATACAGAAATACTATTTAATTCATAAATTTAATTTAAATATTTTTTATTTTTATATTTTTGTTTTATTCATTAAATAATTAAAACATTTATTCAGATATTTTTTAATTGATATCTCAAATATTTATTGATAATATCAATAAAATAAATGAATTTAAAAATATATTATTTTTCTCCATTTTTATATATGTGTCTCATTTTTGCTTACGCTACCTATATAATAAAGATAGATAGAATTGATAAATTGAAAAAAAATTTCTAAATATAAAATAAATATATTTATTAATATATCTTTATTTTTTATATTTCTATGACTAAAAGTTAAATATAAAATATATGTTTATGATTAAATCAAATTAAAGAAGATGGTAGATTTATCAAAAGACTATTAAAAATACAGTATTTTATTTATTTATTCATTTAAGCTTTAATTTTTATATTTTATTTTAAAAATAAATCATAAATATAAATGAAAAAATATTGATTTTTTTTAATTTTGTATAATTAGTTTCAAGGCTAATAAAAGAAGCGAAAGATTGTGACTTGAAAAACTTTATTAAAAATAAAATTTAAATATTAAATAAATTAAAATGAAGTTTGTTAGAAGTATTTATTTATTTACTTACTTACCAAAAATTACTGCTAATTTATTATTAAGTATTTTTATTATCAGATTTTAAAGAAATTAATTGACAATAAAGCTATGAATTTTAATTCAAAACAAAGTATTATTTAAGCAGAAAGATTTAAAATTCTAGTTAATTTTAGAGGAAGAAAACTATATAGTTTATGGTCTATTTATTAATTTTACAAATATAGTTGATAAATAAAAACTAATTTTTTTACCCCTAAATCATTTATCCAGTTGTTCCTATCAACAAATTTATCTAAAAAAAATTTAAATAAGAAAAATATATCAATATCGATATTTTATATCAAATTCTTATTTTTTTAAATAATAAAATTAATTGATAAACTAAAATTTAAGTAGATATTAATTTTTTACTCAAGACTGAGATTTAATGAGAAATTATTGCATTTAGTGAAAGAAGAACATAATTTAGTTGCTTTCATGGCAATAAAATTAAATCTATTAAAATATCAGAAATGATTTACATATTTGATGTTAAAAATAAAATATTAATTAGTAATTGTATTTTATTTATCTAAAAAGATTATCAATCAATTAAGCTAAAAATATTATTCAAATAAATAGCTTATTATAATTTAAAAGTAAAATTAATTTTTTTGAATATTTCAAGCAATATACAAAGATGAAAGCTGAACTCTCTTTGATAAAATTAAGCCTAGATATTCCATATTTTTATCACCAATTTAGTTACAGCTTAAAATACATTATTCTAATTTAATTTATCATAAAAAAACTAGATAGTTATATTTTGATATTTATTTTTTCTTAATCACTATATATATATGAGTTTATTTAACAATTAATAAATGTTTTTAGAATATTTTTTAAAAGATTGCAATACATTTTTTACTTCCAAATTTTTAAATTTATAAGAAAATATGTTAATTAATGATCTTAATTGCTAGTGGTTATTTCGATATAAATACTTCATTAAATAAATTAATAAATTTTTAGCAATTAGTTATTAGTTTTATTAATAGTCTTGATGTTTATAATAGCATTACAAATAGCAATTTATTTAAAATTTTAGAAAAAAAATTATTTTTAAAATCAAATAATTATGCTTAATTAAAAACAAAAATCTTACATTTATTTTTCTTTTATTAAATATTACTTTGTTTACCGTATTTATTTAAAAGGATCAAATTATTGATTAAAAAAAATTACTAATTTCTTATCATTTCTTGCTAATTACATTTATTTTATTCTATCGAATTTCTTTTTGCTGCAAGTTATAGTTAGATCTGATTGAAATTGAAATTGTAAAAGAATTCAAAAGTAATAGGAGAAAGCTTTATTTAAGAAATCAAAGGAATATAACTCAAATAAGACTAATGAAGCATAACTTGAAATCTAAAAAAGAAAATTTTAATTAAGCGATTCTTAAAAAGCCCTTTTCTAAGATCAATCAATTTTTTAAAAGCAATTTTTCAAGTTGATATTTGTATAATCATTAATTAAATAAAAAAATAATTAATAATAAAAGTAAATGAGAACTTTATTTAAATTTGTTGCCGTTGCTGCTTTAGTATCAACTTTATTGCTTGTTTCTTTCAGCGATAAAATTAATTTGAGAAGCACTTACTCTAATTATCCTGATTGTGTTTATCTTTAAAGAAACTATGGGGAATATTATGTTAGAAACGCTTGTACTCAAAGTATGTAGTTTAAGATTCTACTTAAGAGCAATGATACTGGATTAACTAGCTCAGTTACTACCAAGTGCATGCATGACAAAGAAGCCAGCTTCTTTATCTCACAATATAAGTATTAAATCGTTGAAATCACTCAAAATACTTGTTGACTTTTATAATTAATAATCATTTATTAATTCGTTATAAATAAAATAATACATATATTTTCATATATCTAAAAACTAAAAATTATAAAAAATTTATAAAATATTTCAAGCAATATTTTTTATCATATTTAAATTTAAATACTTCTCTTTTCTTTCATATCAATACTTATTATTTTTATCAAAAAATTTATAAATTATAAAATACAAAAAATTAATTTCAACATTTATAAAATTATTTTGAATAAAAAATACAATTTTATAAAATTAATGTAATAAAATAAAATAAGAAATATAAATGAATAAATATTAATTTATTAAAAATATTATTAAGAAAAATCTGTAGAAAATTGAATAAATATAAGTAAATAGCTTTATCAATTCACTTTATTGTAGAAAATTATTGCAATAGCTTTTTAAATAATAAATCAAAATTTTATTTAATTTAGATTAATAAAAATAATCCTAAAGTTATACTCTAAGTTTTATTTTTATTTTTAGAAATTTTGTTTTTAAAATTATCCATTTTATTTATCTTTATCACTTATTTTTTATCATAAACAAATGAGTTTAACAACTAATGTTTTAAGTTTAAGGAACTTGTTCAATAAATTTTATTAGTGTTGTTCATTAATTTCAAAGCATCTATCAATACATATTAGATATAATTAAAAAATATCTAAATAAATCTTATAATTATTTTTAATTAATAAAATAAAATAAGAATGTAAACATTTTTTAATTTAATTTGAATTAAGAAAAATTTTTTAAAATTTATTTTGATCTTATCATTATTCAAAACAAATAAGATATTTTTAACTTAAAAGTAAAGTTAAATTTGAGAGATTAGTGCAGTTTGCTAATCCATAAGCTAAGTCTGACACACTTTTTGCACCAATTTAATTATGACTTTTTAAATACTGAAGAAAATCTTAGTTAGTTAGATGGAAAAATAAATAAAAAATATCAATTAAGAATAAGCTAGTAAATAATTTAAGTAAAGGTTGAAAATAAAAAATGAATTCACCCTTTCGTTACAGGGAATGTAAAAAAATGAAAATAAATAAGATATTCACATAATAAATAATTAAATTTCATGCAGTTATATAATTTAAAATATCCATTAATAATATTTTCCCCTGACCTAAAGATTTAAATTAAAAAATACATAGTCAGATTCAAAAAGTATAAAACTCAAATAAAAAGGGTATTTATATTTTAATCCATTTTGATATTAAAAAGTATCACAATCTAAAACAAATAAGCTATTTTTACCTTGAGATTAAGTGTCAAATTTCAGAGATTAGAGTATTTTGCTAAATGTCTAACCTAAGCCTGAGAAATCATATGCAAGAATTTTTTTATTATTACTTTTGAATATTGAAAAAAATAAAAGTTAGTTAGAAGTAAAAATGTATAAAAAATACGAATTAAGAATAAACAATAAATATCTTAAGCAAACATTGAAAATAACTTAAATTAAAAAAAAAACATAATTAGAGTTAAAAAAAATATATTCAAATAAAAAAAGTGTCTTTTTTTTAATCCATATAATAAAAAATATCATAATCCAAAACATATAAGCTTTTTTTACCTTAAATAAATATTCAAAGTTTACAAATTAGTGTAGTTTTTTAACGCAGGACAAAAGACTTAGGTAATATTGAAAAGAATATAATTTCCACTTTTTTAATATTGAAGAAAATATTATTTAATTAGAAGTAAAAATTAATAAAATGTAGGAATTCATCATGAACTATTAAATATTTTAAGCATAGGTTATAAGCGGAGAAAAAAAAAATGAATTAAATTAAAAAAATATATAAAAAATAACTGTTATTACCTTAAATCAAGTATTAAACTTGAGAGATTAGTGTATTTTGCTGATAAAGAATCTTAGCCATTTAAATTATAAATTTTGTTATTACTTTTTAGATAATGAAGAAAATATTAGTTAGTTAGAAGTAAAAATTTATAAAAAATATATATTGAGAATAAATTAATAAATAATTTAAGTAAAAGTTTAAAATAAAAAAAATAACTTAAAAATTATATTTAATTAATGATCTTAATTATAAGTGGTTATTTTAAGCTAAATATTTTATTAAATAAATTGACATATTGTTAGCAATTAATTACTATGTTTATCAATATTTTTAAAACTTTTAAGTTGAATTACAAATAGCAGTTTATTCAAAATTTTAGAAAAAAAAATAATTTCAAAATTTGATAATTGTGTTGAATAAAAAACAAAAATCTTACATTTACTTTTCTTTTATTAAATATTACTTTATTTATCAAATTTATTTAAAAGGATCAAATACTTGACAAGAAAAAAATAACTAATTTCTTATCATTTCTTACTAATTACATTTTTATATATGTATAATTCTCTTTTTAATTTCTCTCACATTGTAATTTTTAATTAGATCTGATTGAAGTTGTAAAAGAAATCAAAAGTAATAGGAAGTAATTAAGAAATCAACAGAATATTAATCAAATAAGACAAATGAAGCATAAATTGAAATCTAAAAAAGGAAAATTTAGTTAAGTATTGTCTAAAATGCATTATTTATACCATCAACCAATTTTTTAAAAGCAATTTTTCAAGTTGATATTTTGATAATGATTAATTCAATCAAAAATTATTTAATAATAAAATTAAATGAGAACTTTATTTAAATTTATTGCAGTTGCTGCCTTAGTATCTACTCTATTGGTAGTTTCTTTCAGTGATAAAATTAATTTGAGAAGCACTTACTCCAATTATCCTAATTGTGTTTACATTTAAACAAACTATGGAGAATAATATGTTAGAAACGCTTGTAAACAAAGTATGTAGTTTAAGATTCTACTGAGGAGAAATAATAGTGAATAATTTAGAACAGTTACTACGGAGTGCATGCATGACAAAGAAGCCAGTTACTTTATCTCACAATATAAGTATTCAATCATTGAAATAGCTCAATATTCTTGTTGACTTTTATAATTTATAGTATAATATTAACTCATTATATATAAATATTACATATATATTCATATATCTAAAAACTAAAAATTATAAAAAATTTATAAAACATTTCAAGCTATATTCTTAATTACATTTAAATTCAATTATTTTTACTTTTCTTTTATATCTATGTTTATTATTTGATTAAAATATAAAGTATTAATATTAAATACCAAAAATTCATTTGCAAAACATCAAAAAATTATCTCTAATAAAATAAATTTTATATTCAAAAATATTGCAGAAATATGAAATAAAAAAGACAAATGAATATTTATTAATTTATTAAAAACATTGGTTAAGAAAAATTAATATAAGATTGAATAAATAGAAGTGAATAGCTTTCTGGCGAATTAATTTAATCAGAGAAAAATTTCAAAAGTACTCTCTATAAATTTATATAACTTTTAAGAAATTTATTTAATGTAAACAGCAATCTAAATTTACTTGTTGAATATTTTAATAAAAAATTATGATGCTTAATCAAATTTGTTATTTAATAAAAATTCAATTTAAATAACAAAATTTATTTTTGAAAATCAAACATAATATGTCTTAACTCAATAATTTTCTTTTTAAATAGTAAATAAATAATGGATGAATATTTTTTTTTAAACAAATTTTGATTATATTAGGATGGTGCTTTTTTTAAAAGATTGTCCAATTTCAAAATTCTACTGTTTTAGATTTGAAAAAAATAATTAATTTATGAAATCAATTAATTTATTATTTAATCCAAATATTGAAAAAAGAAAACTAAAAATTTAAGTAAAAATGATAAGATATAATGTAATTAGTATTTTCTTAAAACTCAATTAATTATAGTAATGCGTTAACAAAATTTTTGATCAGAAAGCAAAAAAAAGAGCAAATAAATTATAATTGGAGTAATTTTTATTAAATAAAAATTGAAAAATAAGCTTCATAATTAAAAATACTTGACCAAAAAGGAGATATTTAAATATTTTTAAAAATATTATCTCTAAAAATAAACAATACAAAATATTGCTAATTTATCTGATAAGTAAACTCAATTCTATTTTTTCTATTCATTTTTAATTAATTCTTATTGAAAAATACAAAATATATAGTAATAGTAAATGATAGTATAATTAAAATACAGAGAGGTTTAACTAAAATAAGTATAAAAATAAATTAAAATTGCTTGGATATTTATAATATTTATCATAAATCCATGAAATATTTTAAAGCTTTATAATAATTTGCATTTTAAATCAAAAACTTAACTGTAATATTTGAAAATAAAAACTAGGTTTACTAAAGAATGAGTATCAAATTAGATATATTATCTCACTTAGCTAAACAAGAACAAAAAACTGATATATTTTACATATCTAATACTTTATCTTCAAAAAATTTATTTAAATTTGTTTACAAATTAATAAAAAATCGTATAAAAATATATAATTTAAAACCTTTGATAAATAAAGAAATAATAATAATTTAATAAGTAAGAAGTTAAATAAATTAAATTTATCTTCTTATTACATATTTTCAACAAAATTAAATAATTGAAATAAAAAAATCAAGTATTTTTACCTTAATGTAAGCAGAACTTAAGCTTGAAATTCCCTAATCACAAAATTTACTACCTCTTTAAAGTAAATTTATTTATTTAAATGATAAATATATTTTAGCTGATATGAATAGAAAAATATGATGAAAAATAAAATGTTAGTTAAAAGTAAATAATACATAAATAAATATTTGCTTAGAATTCAAATAATAGGATATTTAACGCTTTTTATACTTTAACCAAGTATCTTCTTAATTATTTCTATAAAAATCATATATATTTTAGCAACTAAGTTTACCATAAAGTGGATTGTCTAGTTTTAGACATTACTTCAATTAGCTAGCACCTTCTAAGCAGAATGAAGAGTTTTTTTTTATATTTTAGTGATGAATCATTAATTTTAAAAGAAATTATTTATTAATTTTAAATAACTAAATAAAAAATTATATAATCAAATCATTGAAATAAATAAGTAAATAACTAAAATAACAAATAGTAAAAATGTACAAATAAAACATATGATTAATTCTTTAAAATAGGATTGTAATATAGATAGTTATTAGGATTTCAAAAATTTTAATTATATATTTAGATTTTATTCTTTAAAGATATAAATTACTGTATTTCTAAATTTTTAAATTTGGCATGCTATCTATAATTTTCATCATTGAATACAAGGAAATCCAAAATTTATGTTTTTGGAAAGGTTTTCATAATTTTTATAAACAATTGAAATAAGGTAAATACTATTTTTAATTAAAATATTAATTATTATTAGAATTAAGTATAAAAGTTATTAAATTTAATTTTTTTTTTAATTTTATGATTTAAACCATTTTTATTTACTTATTAATTGTTTTACTTTATAACTTGTTGTTATCAGTAAGATATCAATTATCTTTAAAATAGTATATTTTTAATATAGATTTTTATTAATAATATTTAATTTTTACACCAAATTTTTGTTAAAATTAGAAGAAAATATGATAATTATTGATCTTAATTTTAAGATTTTATATCAAGATGGTTATTGTATTTTCAAAAAAATTGTGGTTATTAAATAAATTAACAAATTATTAGTAATTCTTATCAGATTTTCAACAGTATTGATATTAATAATCACATTAAAAATATCAGTTTATTCAAAATTTAAAAAATATTAAATCAAATAATTATGCTACATAAAAATGGAAATCTCATATTTGCTTTTCCTTTAAAGTAATATTTTACTCATTAGGCTTATTAATAAGGATAAAATAATTGATAAGAAAAGTTAATAATTTCTTATCATTTCTTGCAAGATAGTTAATCATATATTTTTCGCTATTAAGTTTCTTTCGTCTTTAAAGTTTTGATTGAATCTGATTGAAATTATAAAAGAATTCAAAAGTAACAAGAGAAAGTTTTAATTAAGAAATCAACAGGATATTGATATAAGGCAAATGAAGCATAATTTCAAACTCAAAAAAAGGAAATTTTAACTAAGTAATTTATGACATTAATTTTTTATTTTTTAGATGGTAAATTTCTATATAAATCAAAATCTTTTTTCTATGGTCAATCAATTACTTAAAAGCAATTTTTCAAATTGATATTTGATAATCATTAATTAAATCAAAAAAAACAATTAATAATAATAAAATCAAATGAGAACTTTGTTTAAATTTATTGCCGTTGCTGCTTTAGTGTCAACTTTATTCGTTGTTTCTTTCAGTGATAAAATTAATTTGAGAAGCACTTAAACTGATCTTCCTGATTGCGTATATATTTAAAATGACTATGGACATTATTATGTTAGAAACATTTGTACTCAAAGTATGAAGTTTAAGATTCTACTTAAGAACATTAAAAACGGAAAAACTAGATCAGTTGATACCTAGTGCTTGTATAACTCAGTAGCCAGCTTTGATATCTCTCAAGATTATTATTAAATAGTTGAAATCGCTCAAAATACTTGTTGAGTTTTATAACAAATAATCTAATATTAATTTAGCAAATATAAATTATAAATATAATATATATATTCTTATCTAAAAAGTAAAAAATATAATAAAATATTGATTATTATTATTTTCATATAATATTCTTCATTATATTTACATTCAATTTTTTTAACTTTTCATTTATATCAATCATTATTTAGATTAATAAATAAATAAAATATTAAGTATTAAAAATTCCTTTTCAAATAAAAAAATTATTTTTTGAATGATTTGAATCAAAAAATAAACATTTTAAAGAAATTTTAAATAAAAATAACAAAAACAAATGAATAAATTTTACTTTATTAAAAATATTGCTTAATAAAAATTGAACTTTCAATAAATAGACTCAATTAGCTTTCTGATGAATTTATTTTATCATAGAAAAGATATCGCAGTTAGTGTTTTTAAATTTATACAACTTGTAAGCAATTTTTGTGTAAGTAAGTATCTCAATCTAAATTCAAAAAAAAGCTAATGAATTAAAAAGTCAAACAAAATAATGCTTAATTAAATTTTCTATAAGAAATAAAAATTCAATTTAAATCACTAAAACTTATTTCAAAAAATCTAATATCTTTTATTATATACATAATATGATAAATTTTCTTTTTAAATTGTAAATTATATGATTAGAGTTTTTTATCTTATTTGATTAAGTTAGAACTTACTTATATCTAATATAATATATAATTTAGCAAAGGGTCCTTTTTAAAAATCCCAAAAAATTATTTCTTAAAATTTGTTTACAAATAGAAAACTTTTGACCAACTCTGGAAATAAGTAGGTGGTATTTCAAATTCTAACAATTATATATATAAATATTAATTATATTTGTTTAGTGCTTTATTTATAATATTTTACAGTTTCAAATTTCTACTGTTTTAGTTCTGGAAAAAAATAATTTAATGGTAATTAATTAATCAAATGTATCAATTGTTTAATAAAAATATTGAAAAAATAGAGTCCAAAAATTAAATGAACTTGGTAAGATGTAAAAGTAAAGTAATTAGTACTTTATTAAAATTTAATAGATTTAGGTAAAGCCATAATGAAATTTAAGATAAAAAAGGAATAATAAAAAAGCAAATAAATAATAATTGACATAATTTTTACACAATAAACATTATATTTTTACCAAAAAAAGAGTTAATTATATAATTTTTTAATGATTTCATTATGAGGATAAAAATTAATAATAAAAAATATTTATTTAATATTGATAATTTATTTAAAATTATTTTAAAATTTTTAAATATTACAAAAATATTAGCAATCATAAAAATACTTATTCAATACACAAAAAATAATTTTTTTTGATTTTTATTGAAAGACTCATATATTTAATTTATCAAAGCCAAAAACTACTTACGAATTTAACAAGTCTCTTCATTTAAAATAATTGTATTGAATAATCTTAACTTTTAATTTAATAAATGATTAGGAAAATGAGTATTCTTAAAAATAAAACAAAGCAAATATAATTAATAAATTTAATTATAAAATGTTTAATTTACCCGCTATTTAGTTTAAGGAATGAGGTATTATGACAAAATACCAAATATTTTGCTAAATGGTAATTAATATCTCTTGAATTTTTAAGAATAATAATTAAAATAATAAAACAAATAATTAAAATAGATTATAATTATGCCCAATAAATAATGATCCATTTTATTAAAGCTTCTTAAAATTTTTTATTTTTAAAGACAATAAAATAATTTGTTCTACAATTAAATTTTTTATTTATTTATTTAAAAAATATTAAATTAAAAATTTACTAACATATATAAGTTTATTATTAATTAATTAATTAGCATATAATCAAAGAGATTATCAAAATCAAATTTATTATGCTCTATACCAAAAATAAAATACTGAAATTAGCTATATAAATACCTTAGGTCTCGCTTTTTCTTCTTGGTTAAGATTTTAAGAAAATATTTAATTAAAACCATATTCAATTATATTCAAAAGAAAGTAAAATATATTTTTTATTTAGTTAATGAGTATTCATTTTTAAAAAAAACATAATAAAATAAAAAGTAAATTAATTTACTAATTTTTATTTAAAGATAAATTTAACAAATTAGCCTAAACTGGGAAGATAGCACCATAGGTTTTTTAGCTCAAAGAGTAAGGTATGAATATCTTTAATACAAAAAATAAAATAAATCTTACAAATTAAAAAATCTAATTAAGTAGTTCTAATTTAATCTTTAATATTTGTGAAAGATTAAATATTTAAAATTATAAAAATTTATTTTACCAGAAATGTATCTTCGAAGTAGAGACATTAATCCAATCAAATACTAAATTTAATTCGTCTTTCTTAAATAAATATTCAAGTTACCTGAATACTATTTAATAAATATTAAAACAAAAATTATTAGAGTTAATTTTTTAAACTGAAAATAAAAGTTTTTTAACCTCAAAGCTATTGTTAGTAAAGAAAACACATATTTGTTTCAATATCAATATATAAATCTGAGCTTATTTTTTTTATATTTATCAAAATTAATTTGATAAGTGGTGTATTTAAATCAGAAAACTAATTAAATTTGATAATTAGAATAGTAATAAAACAAAATAATATTTCTAATTAACTAAGTTTCTTTGTTTTCTGAAACAAATTTTAGATTCGTCGTAGTTAAATATTATTAGTAATAATTAATTAAAATCAAATTGAATGTTGTCTTTAATCAATAAACAATTAGTATATATTTTTTAAATCAAATTATACTTTAGTTTAATAGCAAATTTTTAGAGATTGATGCATTTTTCCAAAGTTAAAGATAAAGATGAATAATCCTTTTCTTTTAACTGCTTAGTTATTTAAATTAATTAATAAAGAGATAAATATAGTTTATCTGACCAATTTAAGTTGTTTACTCAAGTCTGATTAGAAAATTTTCATGAAACTGCAAATAAACCAAATAAATTTTAATTATAAAAATTAATTTTTATTCTCTAAAAGACTAATAACTCTTTATAGGTGTTTGTAATTTTGCTATTTGATTATCATTATATTTTAAAACTAAATTAATTAATTTTTTGCTTTTTATCTTTTTTAATGATAATCATTTGATTAATCTGGAGACATAAATTCAATATATCAATTTTGTTTTTTGTTAAATTGTCTATTAAATAATGTTTAACTTTAACTTAAATTGATGATATATTAAATAATTCTTAAATAAAAATATACCTACAAAAAAAAATATCAACAATCTAAATTTTTAAAAAATCATTATTTATTTATTGATAGACTAAATATTAATTATTTTTTATAAAAAATTTATTTGTTTTGTAATTTAGTAAACTACATTAGATTTGTATTCAAACATATTTTCATATAAATAATAATTAATATTTTCATTAATATGTTATAACACTAGTACTGTCAATTTTAACCACATTCTATTGTTCTTTCTTAAGAATCACTTCTCTAACATATAGCTAAGGAGTTTTAGAGTTTATGTATGAACCTTTATTTCGATCAATAAAATATATTAAACAAGAAATAGCAACAGAAATTGAGTAGTTGATCACAAAAAACAACAAAAATGAATTGTATCCAGAATTATCACTACCCATTAGATAGCTACATACAAAATTCATTAATGCCAAACCTAAATAAATTAAAAATAGTTAGACTCATTAATTTAAATACATTTCTTTTAGTTTAATTTACCTCCGTTTTTTGTTGAATAGCAAATAGCGAATCCAGTTCCTAGAGTTTGCTTTTAAGAAAGGTATGGCAGGGTAGGATAGAGATAAGCACACATAGAGCTCAAGAAAATTCCAAAAATTGCAAAAGCAATACAAATTAAAGGGTAGTTTTCTCCTTATGGAGCTACTAGAATCATGAAAATGGAAATCAAAGCAAAGCAAGAAGTAACTCCTAAGCCTATGCATCTCTTTCCAAATTTATCAGCCATTAAACCAAATAAAGGAACTCCGAAAGCTATCCAATAAGGGATAGAGACTAACTCTCCTGCTAAAGTTTTTTCTACATAAAATTTTTTAGTCAAAACTGTTTAAAGATAGTTTTCGTATGCGTAGAATGCTCCAAACATTAAAGGACATTGGATAGCATAAAGCCAGAAGAGAGAATCAAATTTTTTGATATCACTAAATTTGAATTGGTTTTTTTTATTTTACTTTTACTCCTACAAGTTATTTTCTGATGCGTATTAATCAGCATTCTTATCAAAATAAAAGATAATCCAAGAAGTAAAAAATGTAATTATGCACAAAGAAATTCCAAGAGCCAAAGGAGACAATAAATCATTGTATTTTTTATACAACTGAGGATAAATAATTCCTGAAGTAGAGCTAGCTATTTTACTTGAAAAGCTTTATAAAGTAAAAGTAAGTGCTAAACCTTTTGAAGTATACCATTTTCCAGCCAAAGCACCTTTATTTAATAACCAAAATTAATTTATTCAAAAGTAAACAAAAATTAATAAGAAATATTTAGTTAAGCTTGGATTAATAATCTTCAAAAATCTAAACCTTATTTAGAATTAAATTAATATTGTAAATTTTGATTTAGTTGATAATTAATTTTTTATCTCTCAGATTTCTTAATATTCATATATGGTCTCAATAAAATTTTTTTTCTCAAAATTAATTAAACTAGTCAATTCAAATATCTTTTTAAAGGAATATTTATAATAATATTTATTTACTGTAAGAAATTGCTTGGCTTTCCACAGCAATTTATAGTAAAGTTTTTCCTAAAATTAGCCAAATAGGGAAAGAATTTATTAATTCAAATTTAAAAGAATATTTTTAAAAAATGAAAAAAAATAATTTAATAATTAAATTTAGATTTTCAAAGATAAAAAAACAATAGATATTAAATATAAAATTCACAAAAAAACATATTATTAATCAATAAGTATTTATTTAATACCAATTATTATGTATTTCAATTGCTTTTAATTTGTTTAGCTGAATTATTCAAACATTTTTTTTCACAGTTCATATATCTAATAAATATTATTATCTGTACTACTACTTTCGAAATTCCATACCTTACAAGTACTATCATCTGAACCTGTAGCAAAATACTTTCCATTAGCTGAAAATGCAACAGTATTAACTATTAGAGTATGCCCTAAAACAGTATTTATGAGTTCGTATCCATTTTCTACATCCCAGATTTTACATGTTTGATCTTCTGAAGCTGTAGCTAGGTACTTGTCACCAACAGAGAAAGAAACTGAACTAATAAATTAAGTATGTCCTTAAATTGTTTTAACTAGTTGGAATTAATTTAAGATATTCCAGATCATGCAAGTGTTATCATAAGAACCTGTGGCTAGGTATTTTCCATTAGAAGAAAAAGCTAATGAAGCGATAGAATTTTTATGTCCTTCTATTGTGCTTACAAACTCAAATTCATTTAAAACTTCCCAAAGTTTGCAGGTATTGTCTTCTGATCCTGTTGCTAGATACCTTCCATCTGGAGAAAAAGCAACTGATCTTAATTTATCAGAATGACCTTTAATCTCTTTTTAGAGCTTAAATCCGTTTTCAATATTCCAGATTCTGCATATAAAATCTGAAGAGCCTGTTGCTAGATATTTACAATCTGGAGAAAATGTTACTGATTAAACATCTTCTGCAAGTCCTTCAATGTTATGGATAAGCTAAAATCCTTATTTAATACTCCATATTTTACAAGTTCTATCCCAAGAGCCGGTAGCTAAGTATTTGCCATCTTTAGAAAACGAAACAGATTTTATTAGTTTAGTATGTCCTTTAAGTAATGCAATTAGCTCGAATCCTTTTTCTGTACTCCAGATTTTACAAGTTTTGTCTTGAGACCCTGTAGCTAGGTACTTTGAGTCTGGAGAAATAGCAATAGAACATACAGAAGATGTATGTCCTTGCATTATATTAATGTATTCAAACCCTATTTACATATTCCAAATTTTGAAAGTATTGTCTAGTGAAGCAGTTGCAATATATTTGTTGTTTGGAGAAAAAGCCACAGAACTAATTATGTTATTATGCCCTTAAATAGTATTAATAATTTCAAATTACTTTTCAGCATTCCAGATTTTGCAAGTGTTGTCTTAAGAACCAGTTGCTAAATATTTGCAGTCTGCTGAAAAGGCTACTGATTTTATTGGACTTTTATGAGCTTCAATATTATTAACAAGTTCATATTTTTTTTCAATATTCCAAATTTTGCAAGTATAATCACTTGATCCTGTTGCTAGGTACTTGCCATCAGAAGAAAAAGCAACTGATTGAATGGGTGATTTATGTCCTTCAATAGTATGAATATGAGAAAAGTCATTTTGTACATCCCATACTTTGCAAGTATTATCTTTAGAACCCGTTACTATATATTAACTGTCAATAGAAAAAGCAACTGCATTAATCCAATTATTATGTGCATCAATACTCTTTTTGAGTTAAAATCCTTAATCTACTTCCCAAACTTTACAAGTATTGTCTTTTGAAACGGTTGCTAAGTATTTACTGTCTGGAGAAAATGCTAGTGAGTTAATCCAATTAGTATGTCCCTCGATTGAAGCAACGAGTTCGAATCTTGATTAGGTGGTATTCCAGATTTTGCATGACTTGTCTTTAGAACAAGTGGCTAGGTATTTTCCATCATTGGAAAAAGCTATTTAAATAATAGAACCAGTGTGTCCTTATAGAGAGCTTACAATTTACTTCTTTTCTATATCCCAGATTTTGCAAGTTTGATCATCTGAGCCTGTTGCTAGATACTTGTTATCAGGAGAAAAGGCAACTGATAATATTGAATCTACATGACCCTGTATAGTGTTTAGGAGTTCATATTCTTTTTCTAGGTTCCAAATTTTGCAGATGTTATCCTCAGAGCCAGTTGCTAAGTACTCGTTATCAGTAGAAAAAGCAATTGATTTAATGGGTAAAAAGTGTTCCTAAATTGTTTTTACGAGCTGATATCCTTATTCAGCATTCCAAATTCTGCAAGTATTATCTTTTGCACCCGTTGCGAGATATTTTCCATCTGCAGAAAATGTTATAGAGTCAATAAAATTAGTGTGACCTGAAATTGTATTTAAGAGTTATGTTTACTCTACATCCCAAATTTTGCAAGTATTATCTTATGAAGCAATTGCTAAAAATTTACCATCATCTGAAAATGCTACAGTGCTGTTTGTGTTAGCTTATCCTTAAAATGAGAATTAATTTTATGCTTATTCCATACTCCACATATTTTGGATATTATCATTCGCACTTATTGCAATAAACATGCCTCCATCTGGCTAAGATGGAGGTATATTAGATTCAGCTTTATAATTCTTAATTGTTTAAAATAAATTGTAAATGTTAATTTCTTAGCTTTGAGAAGGACCAAGCTGTATAAAGCCACTCTAAATATCTCCATAAAATATCTAATCATCAGACAAAGTAACAATGTATTTTGATTTGTAAATTGACAAATTATTTATAGAATGCATGAATGTAAATGAGTTTATTACTTCAAAAGTTTCAACATCTACCTCAAATATAGATTTTTCAGCTCTAATGACGAATATATTTTTTGAGTTAACTAGATGAATGCTTTTTAGTGGTGCGTTAGTTATCTGATTAGATAATAAAATTTTATTAAATTCGGAGTTGCTTTGCCCTATCTCAAATTAGTTAATAATTCCAGATTATGTGATAGTCACAAGAGTGTTTCTAAAAATAAGTACTTAATTAAATTAATAGATATCATCTATGTCAAAATATTTTTAGAAAGCACTTAGCATTGCATTTTTCGTATTTGATGTCTCGAAGTATTGTTTATGTTGCTGCTCTAAAAATGCATTTTCGAAATTGCAATCCTAAAAATCAGTCAATTTACGTGAGTAAGAAGAAATATAGGCTTAAGAGAAAGAACACTTCTTGAAAGCTAACTTAGGATAAGAAAATTTAGAAATAAAAAGTGCTGATAGCAAATTGGAGGCACCTATATCTATTTGGCTAATTTCTGTGGTTTTAGAAATTTAAGATTTTTTTAGGTATTAAATATATCTATTTGTTGAAGAAATATCTTATTAAGAGAAGCTTTATTTGAAATTCTCTGAGTCTAAATCAGCTTTGATAAGCTTATAGAGTTTAAGTAGAATTTATTATTCTGATACATTTTTAAGACTACTCATGATTATTTTTTTATTTATGTTGAATTGACTAAGAACTGAAATATCTTTTTTATAGATATCTTCTTGATGCTAATCAAAATCATATTTCATCGCTCTGGCAGCAAAATATTCAAATAATGACTTGTGCTTGAATTCAATAATTTATTCCTTTTAAACTGACATTTATTCTTATTGATCGATTTCTTGATCTTTTACTCTTGTTATTATTTTAGAGTTAACATAGGACTAAATTTTAACTTTCAAGCTTGGAATAAGTTATTTATTTAATGATTTAAATTATGATTACTCAAGATCAAAGTGAATATCATTCTTTTTTAGTTAAAGGAAATTTGGTTGAGAGCCTTTGTTGAGGAACATTTAAATGGCAATAGTTTAGAAATAAATGAAGTAGGAAGAACAAATGTCTTTAAATAGCTATGAATCTCTCAAATTCAGTTTATTTTAGGTGATGAAGTCATTGGCTTCTCTCTTAAATTATTATTCAAAGAAAATTTCTTGTATCTGTATTTAATCAGATAAATCTTTTGTCAAATCTTCCATTTCTTATTCAGTTTTATCCACAATTAATCTAGTAAATAAGTAAAGATTAATAGGTAAGGAAAGTAAATTTTTGAGTTAGCTATTTTTTAAACATTTATTGACAAAATTATTAAACTTAACTTTGCTTTATTAGTTTATTTCTGTTGTTAGCTTATCTGGAACAATGTCATTATTTTATAGCTCTTTGCTATATTGTTTGTCAAAGAATTTATCACAGTAATTTAGAATATCTTTTTCTTCGAATTCCTTTAGTTAAACTAGACAGCAAGAAGAGTCAATTTTAAATCCTTAATCATCATATTCGCTGAAATAGATTTAAGCATCGCTCTCAGATATTTTTTCCATTCTTGAAGAAATTATAAAAAGTGTATTCTTCCACTCTTTTAGTTTGAGCTGTTGATAGATTTTAAAGTAATCTCCAGAGTACTCGTCATAGCCATCAAGTAAGATCAGCTTATTTCTTTCCATTTCTTTTAGCATTTAGATTTCATTGTTGCTTAACTTTTACTACTCAAAATATTTATCTAATGATGGATCATCAGCATCTAAGTTATTGCATTTAATAATAAATGGAATATAATTTTATTTCTGTTATTCTTTTTCTTCATTTTAAAATTCACAATTATTTTATTTATTAATTAAGATAGTTTCAAGCTTCTTAATTAGCATTGACTTTCCTGTACCACCCTCTGCTAGGATACCTAGAATCTTGCATTGCTAATTCTTATTTTGAGAGCTTAAAAATTATTCTTCAATTAATTAGAGTGCATTTTTCTTTACTTAGCTCTAGTCGAAGATGTTTTTTCCACTCAAAAACATTATATTTTAGTCAATGTAAAGATCTTAAACCTCGAGCAAAATGTCATCTTTATTAGCTATATCCGCTTCTAATCTCTGTCTAGCTTCTAATACCCACTTCTCAATTAGACTAAGAGATATTTTAAAGATCAAGTCTTCTTTATCTTTAATTTCATCTACTTAGTTTTTCACATCTTCCTTGCTTATTTAATTTTTCAGTAAATTCTATGTTCTTTTTTCTTAATACTGGAGTATTTTTTGTATAAATTCATCTCTCTAACTTGATTCCATTTCTTTCTTAAAATTGTACTAAAACTGTTTATTCGTCTAAAAAATAACCTTTATTTATTGATTTTTTTCTGTCAAATATGAGTACAAAAGATGTATCTAGAGTTCTTCTTTGTAGAAATTCAAATTATAGCACAGCGTTAAAATCCTATTAGACAAGAATCTAAAGTAGCAATCTTTCATAGAAAAACTTATAAAATTACGAGAACTCTGAAATCTTTAAGTAAGAATCTCAATTAAAGTTTAATACTATTAATCATTAGTCTTTAATTTTATATCTGGATATGTTTTCTTTTAGATTTCTGATTAACTCTCCAATATTTGAATTTCCAAAATTAGACTGATCTAAATCATAATGTACTTTATTGTGTAGCTTAGCTATGAATTTTCTGACAATTATATAAGTTAAATGAACTTATCTATGTAGAAAGACAACTCATCAAGAGGAGATTCCTTTTTCTCTATCTGCAAGACTCCTATTTATCTGACAACTATTTCTTTAGAGAAAATAAACTTTTCTCTTACTCTCTCAACTATTTCCCAAATATGAGTCATTTGCTACTCATCTCTGTTAAAAGCTTTTTCTTTTAAAAACGACACCAAATTTTCCCCTTTCTCTTCAGTAATCTCATATTTTTAGTCAAAATTATAATTAGTTTGTGGTTTTATATTACCTAGCATATCCTAAACAATGAATTTAGAAATTAATTAGATTTCTTAGTACTTCTGGTCATTGCTATCAAAACCAACTTCATTTAAATTATAGAAGAAGGAATACATGTATTCCAAATCTAAGCATGGGAATGTTTCAATCTTATTCTAAAGATATTTAATTAAGCCATCTAAAAGTTTAATTAATTGATTGTTATCTTCTTAGTCTATATTATCTGCTCCGCTGATAAAATACATCATACTAAGATTAAATATTTATATTGTATAGTACCTATAAACATTTGTGTTAGTCGTTATCACATCTATCTTTTCCTTTAACATACTTATTAAATCTTTAATTTGTTTAAATTACTCTCCTTCTTTATGTATTTTTGCTAGCTATTCTTAATTTTTACTTTTGGAGACTATTGCATTGAATCTTTTTTCAAATTTTCCATTTATATTTTAGCTATCTCCTATTTCTTATACTTAAACATCCTAGTATGCTAGTTAAAAATCTTTATCACTTATTGTTCCTTCTTTACAGGAACATTAACCACCACCTCTAAGTAGATTTCTGCTTGGTAGATTATTTTAATAATTCTACTTTTGAATTATTTCCTTCACTTCTGTAACAGCATGCTAACCATGCTTTCCAATTCTTTAAACAGCATTAATTATATGCTATCTCTAAATCTGCGAAAGATTTAAAGTAGCTTAATCCTTGACATGCTCTTTTTTCGTCCTATCAAATTAAGGTAAATTTGTTTATTTTGTGATCTTTTTCTTGTATTTTCTAAATATTAAATAATTTTACCTATTTTTATGGACAAGGCTTTAGTCTTAGATTATTCCTGCTCTTTTAAGAGAGGAACCAGTTTTGGATTATCTAATTTCTTATGTAAAGCCATGATCATTCTCTATAAACCATAGAGGAAGATCTAAATTAGAAGTATTTTATTCTTATAATTAGAATACTCTTGAAAGATTGATTTCTTAGATAGGATTAAGAGCGGAGTGTTTAAAATCATGCTAATAGAGTTACTATTCTTTAAGACTAGAGATAGCTTGATTTATCAAATTTTTATTATCCGCAAGTTTTGAAATTTCAGCTTTAACATCAAATAAAAAATTGGTAAATTAGTTAGTAGACATTATTGGTAGGTCATCTCTGATTATATCTAGAATTCTTTTTTCAGCAGTAGTTTCAATCTAAAATTTATTAACAAACTATTTCTGAATATATTAAAATACCTACGAATCTTAACTCACTTCTTTTATTTGATATGAAACTGTTAAATTCAGTATTTTACTCAAAGGTTTGATCATTTAATTAGCTTATTGCTCAATGATCTTTAGTTACTATTTAGAAACTTGTACTTAAGATAATGATCCTAATTGCTATATCAAAAATTAAATTCTTTCAGAATTTGCTTAAAGATATCTTATTTGTCTTTAATTTAGCCAGCTGCAATTATAGTTGGGCTCTCTGGTTTTCATCATACTATTCTTATTGGGATACTTTATTTTGCTTATATTCAATCTTTATTAGATTATTTTTAATGAGATAATTTCAATTAAAATCAAATTAAATTCAATTATTAAAAGTTTATATTACTAAATTTCTAATTAATTAAAAGAAGATCTTTTGATATCTTAACTCTTTTTTGTTTTGATTCCTTAAACAATCAAAAAACAATAAATAAACATAATGTATGCATACATATTTAGAAAGCTTTTTATCCACATCAAATAATTAGTACTAACATTATAAATACACACCATAAATTCTGAAAATATACTTTTTGTTAGATTTTAAACATTATCCATACAATAGTCTGCTTAATTTCTTTCATAATCAATAATTATTTTTGAATATAGAAGTAAAAGGTTGAAGGTAATACAGTATTAAAGAATTATCAATTTAGCTGTTCATTTTGCTTAATATGTAATAAGTTAAAATGCTTAACTTACAGTGCTACCTAAAAGGTTTTAGACCCTAAAGAAAATTTATTTTAATTGTGCATTATTAATTTAACAAATAAATTTTTATAACCAATATTTTAAATATGTTATTTGTTAGTTTTAACTCATCTAATAAAGTATTTAATTTATTATATACTTTAATTTGGTACCCCTATTTTTAAAAATATAATACTTTTAATTTTATTTTACAAATACCATCTTTAGTATACAATTTAAAATGATCTTTTTAACATCAATTTTTAAGCATATAGATCAATTCTGTTCATTAAGATTCTATGAAATTTATAATAATATTTTTTATTTTCAATTTTTATTTGTTTGAATTAATTTCTTTTAAATAATATAATATTTTCTAAATTTTATCAATTATTTTTATTAGAAAAACAAATATTGATAATATTTAATTCAGATTAATAGACAATGAGACAAAGAGAAAATTAAAAGTGATTCGAATGATAATTTAGTAAAATATGTATAGTAGTATAAAAATCAAAAGATACTAGCAAAAAGAAAATTGCTAAAAATTAAAATCAGTCTAAGAAAAAACTTTCATAGAACTTTGAAGAAATATAATTAATATGGAACTTTTGTCATAAATTTAAGTGTTTGTAACCATCTAAGAAGAGTGCTGATAAAAAATGTTAAAATAATGATAAATATTAATGATTAATAGTTAAAAGAACAAAACAATTAGATCTCTTTAATAAGGGAAGGAAAAATTAAACATTTAATGCTCTATGTCCATCCACATTCTATAACTAATTTAAGTAATCAGATAAATTGATCAAGCATGATATTTATTATTTATTACCAGGGGCACAAAATGATGAGAGTATTAGATATTTAAATAAACATCTTTAAAGAAAACTATAAATTTAACAATATGATCTTCTTTGACAAATTAATCTACTTTCTATTTGAATCTAAATCAAAAAAACTTTTTTCTATGAAAAGGAGAGTTAAAGTCAAATATAATAAAATATTGGAACTAACTTACTGTAATTTCCACTTAAATTAATGTTTGGATAAATTTATAGGTCTATAGTATAAATTTTTGTTAATATTTAAAAGATAATTTTCTCTATTTTACAAAATACTAGTAAAATAATTAAATTTATAGTAAACAAATTATACTTATATTTAATTTTATATTAAAATAAATCTTAATAACTAATGACTAAAATATATATAAGACATTTATTTTTTCATGTTATTTTATCATTTAATTTTAAAATAGTGGTCTAATTAAATTGTGTCTCCTATTTTCTATAATCTATCACCTTATTTTTTTAATTATATGACATTTTTAGTGTTAATAAATTTAAGTATTAAAACCATGTAAGTAAATGATTGGTTCAAGAAATATATGATAATTCAATTAATTAATAATCAAAAGCAGCTTTACTTAATTAATTACTTACTTACATACATATTTCACTACTTAAAAAAACCTAATCAAATAAATATTTAAGAAAATTAC